>ML806425.1:90659-134515 GCA_009831015.1 Picea engelmannii
GGAAGATCCTTCTAGAAGCGGAAGCTTCTATTATGTCTTCTTACATCCGCCTTATTCTATTTTATTGAAAGGTCTTATTAATATTGACCTTTATTACATCCGAATACATTGATCTACCTATGTGCGGGTTAGGACCTTAACAAGAAAGCATTCAACTTTGAGAGAAAATTTACTATGGAGAAATTACTTCATATTGAGTCTGCATCCCTTTGTCCCTCAATTCTGAACACAGTGTTCAACCCTCAAGCTCTTTCCCTATTGTTGAGAGAACCTCATTGTCTCTCTCCTATGAGCTTGACTTTGGTGGAGCATTGAAATGGTGGAGGCCCAGTTGGAAGGAACTTGGTTTGTTGGTTTTGATCCGCGCCGACACGAAAGTCTGTAATGTTGTCACTTCTGTTGATCAATTATTAATAGAAATACTCATTTTTTGTCCTATTGGTATCGTGCAAATATATTATTATTATCCATGGGCATGTTTGTAATGTTTATTAATGGATTATGTTATCTAATGTGATAACCCATTTATATTATCACTATGTACTTGCTCTACTTGTTTGTTGAGAACTCGTTGCAGGTATAAAGCTTTGGGTCGAAGTGCTCAACGGTGGAACATCATCGAACGTTGGATCGAGGTAGGCCTCTTTCTTATCTTTCACATTAGTTTATATAGCATATGATGGAATTGAGTTGATTTCTATAGTCATACCTGTCTGTTTTGGTTTACCCTTGATCATAGAGAGTTTTTCCCTCGTAACACTTATGCAACTATATGCAACCGTGCAACTATATGCAACTTATGCAACTATGCAACTATATGAAACTATAAAAGAGAAGACTCACACCCCAAAGCATACCAAGATAACAATAATGGGATGCCAAGTATGATATGAATCAAGTAAACAAGGACCCCAATAAGTTTGTTACATACAATATAATCAAGTATATTCTCCTAGCAAAACATGGGTTCCCTAATTATTTGCTCGCTAAATTATATTCTCATTTTTTTTAGTGTTGGTACCACAAACTTATATTCACACGATAACTTATCTTCTTGTTTTAATGAGTGTAGGTACCACCAAATTGGTATCTTTCGGATCTATATTCCTCAATTAATGATCAAGATATACTAAGAGAGGTTGAAAGTGAGACGTGTTGTACTAGATCTACTAGTTCTAGATCGACTAGATCTGAAAAGGTAAGAAAACGATTTCGTATACGCATGCAATTTTTTATTTCAAACGGAGGGTCATGGAATTATGATGCTGAGAGAATAGGTGACATTGAGTTTCCCTTGAGGTATAGACATATAGTGCAACGATGGGCACCGAAGGTGATACCTGAAGTGAACACAGATTTCTTCATCAGTGGGAGGATTTATCAAAAATTCTTAAGTCCAGTACACACTAGATCACAGTCACTTTATCCAAAATATTACACTTTAGGGATCCTTTCTCAACCATTCAAACCTGCTAAAGTAATTGATTTATCTATTTATAACAAGAAAGGGAGGCAACAGCTAGAGGTATGAGTTGGCCTCTTTTCCTTAAAAATCTCTAAACATTTATTTATTCTAACAACTAAGATAACAGCCTATGCTATAAAACAGGGAAGTGTTGGTGACTAATCCAATCATGATTCTAACTACTTTGATCCTCTTTTGATGCTCAGCTCCTTTTTTTCCATGTATCCCTTTGGAGCCTGTAGTTGTCCTCTGGATGCCAACTGCTACTTCTGTCATTTACTCCATCATTACCTTATCCAAAATTGTTGGCCTAGTCTTCTTAGATCCCTGGTGTTTTTTGATAAACTTCCTTGTGTAGCAACTCTGGGTAGCGCACCTTAAAATGTAACAAGGAGAGAAGATAGCGCATGTAGGTAGAACCTTTGTGTTGTGTATGTGTGTAAACCGGCTCCCTGTCAAATATAATGCAGATCCTATAGGTAGCGCCATTGTGTTGCACCCATATACCAATTCTACCCTCTGTGTAATATTACGCAGCACTTTACGTAGTGCCACTGTGTGCAGCTTCTGTTCTTTGTAATATATTATGCAGTGCCTGTACGTAGCGCTACTTATGTTGTGTTTGCATACAACTTTGGGTATCATTTCCAGAACGCAGTGTCTTTGAATCTAGGACATGTGCAGAGCAGTTTGTGTCCTTCCAATTATGACAAATGCCTTGACTATACCATAGATAATGCCATTTACCACTGAGTGAAGCTATCACTTTAGAAAAAACTCAAGATCCATAAAGCTAAACGCCTAGGAGCATGTATAGATGGAAAACATAGTATCTGCATATCAGTTAACCCTCCCAAAAAGGAATAATTCCTAAAAAATGGAGCTTACCCCTTACCAACTATTTTTTCATCTTAACACTTAGTCTCACACTCTTTCTAGTAGAAAGAGTCTCTTCAATTGGCTCAACAGATTTCTTCTTCCTAGTGATGGCAGGCTTCTTCGGTGTAGTTGAACTCTCCTTAGCTATCGCTTTATCATTTTCAATGGCAGCTTCTACCAACACCTATAAATTTATTTGAGCTGCCTCATCTTGCAAGTGTCTCAGCTCTGCCTTTATCTTCCTATTCTGAGATTGAAAATCTATGTTCTGTCTGTAAAGATTCTTCAACTACTTACGAAGAGGCAGAGTCTTTCTCACTGTGAACCTTGCCAAGTCCAGGGTATGGTTGTAGCCAATCATGAGCTCATTCATCTGATCCAAGTGGACCTTTTCTTCTACTTTGAGATGATTTATTTCTCTCCTTGCATCCCTAAGTTGCTTAATAAGTCTTTTGTAGGTTTGGTTGCCAAGGGGGTTGGGGACATGTGCAGTCTTAGCAGGCTTCTTCTCGTCCTTTACTTCCATCTGTATAGGAGTTTCCTTGCATGTTTCATCAGCCTTCTCAAAACCTTTTCCTTTATGCTTCTTCTCTTGCGCTTCAGACTCTTCTTTATTATTCATAGGTTTTTCACAATCTTTCACAGGGATTTCATCTTTCCTCTCCAAAGGTCTTTTGGTACCTTTACCCTTGATTTTCTGTACAGGGTTTTCTTGTTCTTCTTCTACAGATTTTTTAATGC
This sequence comes from Picea engelmannii, assembly GCA_009831015.1. Taxonomy (NCBI): domain Eukaryota; kingdom Viridiplantae; phylum Streptophyta; class Pinopsida; order Pinales; family Pinaceae; genus Picea; species Picea engelmannii. The sequence continues at coordinate 93,745 of ML806425.1, forward strand.
CTTTCCCTTTCTACTTATGCATAGGGGTTTCTGGTAAATATTTCTCTTTGAGAACCCCTTTAGGAATTGATGACCCAGTCAAAGGTCTTTTACCCTTGCTTTCAACTGCTAGAGGAGGAGAGGGAAAGAGAAGCTTATTCCCTTTTTTAGATGTCACCTTGGTAAAAGAAGGAACTTCTTCTAACCCTGGTGGAGGTGGTGGTGAGAAATATCTATGTGGAGAAGGACTGGCTTCCTCCTTAGCTTCCCTGACCTTCTTGTTGATCTCTGAAACAGGGGCTCTGCCCTTTCTCTTCTTGTTGATCCCTGCTTTAGTACTGGTAGGTGATGAAGGACCTATGATCTGTGATTGGGGAGTAGGTGTTGGGTCCAGATTGAAGTGAGAAGTAACCAAAAAATGCTCCCAGGAAATGTCTTTCTTTCCAAACTCTTCAGAGACAAGCATCCTGATAATTCCAGAGTGGGAAACACTAGAATCCACATCCTTAGATTTGTCTTGCACCCTATCTGACATTTTACCTATGCTTTTCAGCAGGTAATAAGGAACATTCATATGAACCTTACCAGTAAAATGTAACAACATCCTTATGTGGTAATGATACACGGTGTTAAATCTCCCTTCACAACTAAAATATCTCTGTATGATTTTCAACATTATGTCAAATTGGTTGATCAACTGATTCCTTGGCATACTCTTAGATAAATCGTTGGCTCAGTATTCAGGCTTGAATAGATCTTTAATGAAGGGTTAACTCAATACCATGGCCTTGAACCAATTTTCACCTGAAATGCAGATCCCTGTTGCAACTGAGATGGAGGCTTCAGTTACCTCAAATTCCAAATCTTCAACTCTGGTTTTCTTGCCATCAAAATTTAATGCAAATTGTTTTTCTACTTCTGGGTGGACTCTCTGCATGTTCTGGCAGAAAGAGAGGCATTCTTCTCTTCGAAACATCTCCCTTGCCATGGGTTCTGTGTCAAAAAGGCACATGTTCACAGGTTCTGTTCGAACTATCTTACAACCTTTGTGTGCTTTCTTCGACTGAGGGGTCTCCATGACTCAAAATGAGGGTTCTTAAGAGGCTTAAGGGATGCTATTGACTAGAAAGCTTCAGTTTAGGTTTCAAAGCACAAAGATGGCCCCCCAAATTAACAGTGCTTAGAAAACGAGCTTGACTATGAGAAATGGACCTTCTGACTTATATAGGCTTTCAGAGTGTATCATATGAATAGGTAATCCCAAAATGACTCTTCGTACAGGATGAAAGGAAGCAAAGAGTAATCAGATAAGGTTTGAGAAGCTCCTCTGCATAGCGCAACGCATACACAAAGGATAGGCTATTGCAGGCTTGCGACTTTCAAAGGCTATAACAAACAACAGTAATCAGACCATGGACACGAACGAGGATGTTTACAGGTATGCAAATATGGCTCCCCTACTACCCTGCAAGCTTAACAAACCGAAAACCAAGCACAAATCTCCTGTGAAAATTAATATGCAAAGGAGGTTGCACAGGATACCTATGAAGTCGACATCTGTTGAGATCCTCAGTGTGATCTTAGGATGAGATTGAGGAAACTTCTACCCTGAAATCTCTCACAACATCGGATTTAGTTATCATGCGGTCACCTAATCAGAACAGGCAAACTTACGTAGCGCAACACTGCTGAACTTTTCAAATTTGGAAACCATTACCAAGGATCATAAATGAAATATCTTTTGCAAGCACTTCAACCGAATTCTAGCACTGAAAACAAGGGACATGGTATCAGTTGTGGAAATCATGACTTGGAGTGGATGAGTGATAAACGTGACAAGCGCTACAGAACTGCCTGTTGAGTGAGCAACGCTTCCAAATCAAAAAATGATTGGACATGTAAGTGGGGGTGATGAGGCATGCATGTGAGGTCATGAGTGAGGAGAGAGGTGTGTCACATTATCCTGATCATGGGAGGTATAAACCTAGGGATGAATCACGAGAGGGGCATAAAGAATAGACCATGAGCTAAAAAGGGTTTAAAGATCAAAATCGAATTGAGGATCAGCACATGAGCTATGACTCAAAGGTTTAGTCATCCAAAGGGGTCCTATCAAACATAACATTAAAGGGATGAGAACATTATTTTAAAGAAAAAATAAGAATCTAAGGATTTTTTTTTTAAATGATAAAAACAAACTAAAAGACCCAAGGTGACTTAGTGTGATAACAGATGGTCATAGCACATATGCTTTATTTGTAAGAGGTCATTCCCAAGACAGGAATCCTGGTAAGTCTTCGGGGAGGAGATCTAAATCTACAGGTAGATCTAAGTCTCGAGGAAAATGTTTGAAGAAATGTTGGAAGTGTGGTAAAACAGGGCATTATAAGAAAGACTGCAAGTCTAAGAAGGTTGAAAAACCAAAGGGATCTGATAGTACCTCTTCCATAGAGACGAAAACCTCCACTGAAGAAGGAGGTGATGTTTACCTGGCATCTACAGGTACACATGTAGACCATGATGTATGGTTGATCGACTTAGGTGCGTCATACCACATGACTCCTCACAGGGAGTGGTTCTATGAATATGAAAAATATGATTGTGGTGATGTATTCCTAGGAGATGACTTGACAACAAAAATCATGGGACATGGAAGGGTTAAGTTGTTGCTAAAAGATGGAAGGATTAGAAATCTCCCCGGGGTTTCGCACATTCCAAAACTTGACAGGAGCCTAATATCTATAAGCAAGTTGGATGATGCAGGAGTGGATACTATATTTGGAAACAACACTTACAAGATGGTACGAGGAGCAATGGTGTTGATAAGGGGAGTTCGGTGTGGAACTCTGTACAAGTTGTTGGGAATCACTTATACTAATGGGTGTAATATTTATGTTGTCCCTGAGCAGAGAAATGAAGGAGACAAGACCAATACTATCCCAGAAAATAAGACCATGTTGTGGCATCAAAGACTGGGGCATATTGGAGAAAAGGGTCTTCGAACACTACATGATAAAGGTATGGTTGAAAGTATGTCTAATTGCACTCTGGATTTTGATTTATGTGAACATTTCATATATGGTAAACAGAATCGAGTAAGATTCCCATCTGGTGCTACAAGAGCAAAGGGGATCTTAGAGTTGATACACATTGATGTGTTTGGACCTGTTCCTGTTTCATCCCCAGGTAAATCTGTGTATTATGTTTCATTCATAGATGATTTTTCAAGGAACACATGGATTTATTTTATTAGAAATAAATTTGAGGTATTTGATAAATTTAAAGAGTTTAAGGCTCGAGTAGAAAATCAGACAGAGAAGAAAATAAAGGTATTGAGAACAGATAATGGTGGAGAATTCTGCAGAAATGAATTCGAAGAATTCTATAAGAAGTGTGGTATATCAAGGTAGAATATTGCTCCATACACTCCTCAGCAGAATGGAGTTGCAGAAAGGATGAAAAGGACACTGATGGAAAAATCAAGGAGCATTCTCAACAGTGTCGGGTTAGGACAATAATTTTGGGCAGAGACAGTGGGTACAACATGTTACCTGGTCAATCGATCACCTTCATCAGCGTTGGATGATAAAACTACACATGAAGTATGGTATGGAAAGAAACCCCCTCTTCAACATCTTAGATTGTTTGGTTGTGATTCTTTTGTATATGTTCCAAAGGAAAATAGGAGTAAGCTGGCTAAAAAGGCTTAAAAGTGTATCTTTATTGGTTATAAAGATGGTGTGAAAGGTTATAAGCTTTGGAACCCAGAAACCAAGAAGACTGTTTACAGTCGATATGTTGTTTTCAGAGAGGTAAAAGATGTGTCCAAACAGTAATTCCTACCAATGCAAGATGAACCTGAGAAAATAGAGCTTGAGTTGGATGATGCAAAATCTGAATCATACGAAGAAGAAGAAGAAGAAGAAGAACCTCATACCCCAGTATTGAGGAGATCAGTGAGAGATAAAAGGCCACCGGAAAGGTATAGTCCACCTGATTTCCATTTCAATTTTTCTTTATCTATTACTGATGATGATCCCATAAATATTAGGGAAGCAATGAATTCAGAGGATAGTAAACTCTAGAAGAAGGCCATGGTTGAAGAAATGGATGCCTTGGATAAGAATGAGGCATGGGATATAGTCTAGTTGCCAGCTAGAAGAAAATCTATTTGTAGCAAATGGTTGTTTAAGAAGAATTTTAATGCACAAGGTAAAGTGGAGAAATACAAATCTCGGTTAGTAGCAAAAGGTTATTCCCAGGTAGAGGGAATTGACTTTGGTGAGAGTTTTTCTCCTGTTTCTAAGTTAAGTTCTATTAGATTTCTTTTATCTATTATTGTTGCTTTTGATCTTGAAGTGGAACAGATGGATGTGAAGACAACATTCCTATATGGGAATCTGGAAGAAGAAATCTACATGAAGTAGCCAGAAGGATTTGTAGTGAAGGGAAATAAAGAGATGGTCTGTAAGTTAAAGAAATCACTATATGGTCTGAAGCAATCACCTAGGATGTGGTACCAAAAGTTTGACACATATATCCTTGGATTGGGATTTGTAAGAAGCAGGGTTGATCACTGTGTATATTCCAAGAAAGTTGGTAACCACTTCATTCATGTAGTGTTGTATGTTGATGACATGTTGTTGGTAGGAAATAACATGGATGTTATCAAGGAGGTGAAATCTCAGCTATCCTCCAAATTTGACATGAAGGATGTCGGTGCTACTAACTTCATTCTAGGAATGGATATTAAAAGAGATCGTGCAAATAGGAAACTCTGGTTGAATCAGAGAAAATATGTTGAGACGATATTTCAGAGGTTTAATATGCATGGAAGTAAACCGGTCAAGGTTCCTATTCCTATAGGTGTAAAGTTATCTGCATATCAGTGTCCCAAGACACAAGAAGAAGAAGAGGACATGTCCCATGTTCTGTATGCCAGTGCAGTTGGTAGTTTGATGTATGCAATGGTCTGTACTAGACTGAACATTGCACATGTTGTGGGAGTTTTGAGCAAGTATATGTCAAAACTAGGGAAGGAGCATTGGACAACAGTAAAGAGGGTCTTCAGGTATCTTTGTGGCACTACCAGTTATGGATTGTGCTACCAAGGAAGATTAGGATTGGACAAAGTGGTGGACATACATGGCTTTGTTGATGTAGACTGGGCTGCAGATCGATATCATAGAAGATATACAAGTAGGTATGTGTTTAACCTATTTGGAGGAGCAATCAGTTGGATGAGAAAAACACAGGCTGTAGTGGCACTCTCAACTACAGAAGTTGAATACATGGCAACCACTCATGCAAGAAAGGAAGAAGTATGGTTACAAATATTGTGTTCAGGGATTGGGTTGATACAACAAGCAGTGAGATTAGACTGTGACAGTCAGATGCAATCTTATTGGAAAATAACCCATCTTATCATTCGAAGACAAAGCATATTGATGTTCAGTATCACTTTGTGAGAGACATGGTTGAGGAAAAGAAGGTGTTGCTGGAAAAGGTTGACACTTTGAAGAATGTTGCAGATTCATTGATAAAGTCTGTGAGAATAGAAAATTTCTCCTGGTGTAGAGTAACAATGGGCATTGTTTCCCTGGATTGTTGACTATATAATCCCCTGGACCCCTAGATGCAAAAAAAACAAGTGGGAGAATGTTGGGTATGTGTTATATTTTTTGCATGTGTGTGTGGGGGCGCGTCAGATTCGACAATTGCGTCTGAATATCCCTCTAGTACTTCTCTTTGTTTCGTGTGCACTGGGCACTTTCCTAGGGGGTTCTCATGGGGGGCAGGTATGCCCCCCCTAGTTACGTGCAGCCCGAAAATTGTTTTTGGGTGGTTTTTTTCTATTTTTAGTGGATTTTTCTATTTTTAACGGTTTACTAAATTAATCCCGGATTAAGGGATTAGGGTTTTGGTATCTATGGAATACCTAAAAAACATTGTATATATTGTATGGTGAATAGTGAAATTCGAGATATGAATATAAGAAAGGTTTTCTCGGTTGAGGGTTTCCAGTATAAAATCTTTGTGTACTCTGTGTATGAGTAATTGATTAAATTATGTTTTGATTAAGAATCTATATGCATTGTTTTACTTCATAGGTTTAAAACTTACAAATAATACATGACCAGTGAAAACAACTAAGAAACGGAATTGCATACTTGAGGGACGCGAAGGAAATTGTATATGTGTATGTGCAACAAAAACAATAGTTCCAGGTGAAGAGTTGTTGATCGATTACAAATTAAATAGAATAGATGGAGGGGTTGCGACTATGGGGGTAAATATATTGCATACCATTCAACTCAACCTTTGATCAATCATTATTATAATTTATTGTTGCAATATTCAATTTTTTACTACATATATTTCATTTTTCATTATTTATTTTCTAATATTACTACAATATTTCATTTTCTTAATGTTACAATAACTTTCATAAATCTTGTTGATTAATTTATTATGTCAACATCTGTCTAGGGTGACCGTGAGAAATCACATGCTACATCTGCCTAGGGTGACCGTGGAAATGCACCCGATGTGCCTCAGCAGGTAAATGTTAAATATAGTAACAAATTATGACTACAACAACTAAATTTCTGAAATTTCATTATTTATTTTCTGATATTACTGTAATATTTCATTTTTTTAATGTTACAAGTGAATTTCATAACTTTTGTTGATTGATTTATTATGTCAACTTCTGTCCAGGGTGACCGTGAGAAATCACACGCTACATCTGTCCAGGGTGACCGTGAGAAATCACACGCTACATCTGTCCAGGGTGACCACGGAAATGCACCCATTGTGCCTCAGTAGGTAAATGTTAAATATAGTGACAACTTATGACTATAACAACTAAAATTCTGAAATTTCATTATTTATTTTTTGATATTACTACAATTTTTCAATTTTTCAATGTTACAGGTGAATTTCATAACTTTTGATGTTTGATTTATTGTGTCAACTTCTGTCGAGGGTGACCGTGGAAAATCACCCGCTACATGTGTACAAGGTGATTGTGGAAATGCACCCATTGTGCCTCGACAGGTAAATGTTAAATATAGTAACAACTTACTACTACAACAACTAAATTTCTGAAATTTCATTATTTGTTTTCTGATATTACAACAATATTTCATTTTTTTAATGTTACAGGTGAATTTCATAACTTTTGATGATTGTTTATTGTGTCAACTTCTGTCCAAGGTGACCATGGAAAATCACTCGCTACATTTGTCCAGGGTGACCATGGAAATGCACCCGCTATGCCTCGGTAGATAAATGTTAAATATAGTAACAACTTATGACTACAACAACTAAATTTCTGAAATTTCATTATTTTTTTCTGATATTACTGCAATATTTCATTTTTTTAATGTTACAGGTGAATTCCATAACTTTTGTTGATTGATTTATTGTGTCAACTTCTATCCAGGGTGACCGTAGAAAATCACGCGCTACATCTCTCTAGGGTGACCGTGGAAAATCACCCACTACATCTGTCCAGGGTGACCGTGGAAAGGCACCCGCTGTGCCTCAGTAGGTAAATGTTAAATACAGTAATAACTTATGACTACAATAACGAAATTTCTCAAATGTTAAAGTTCATATCATTAATTTTATTCATCAATGTATTGTGTCATGCTCAACGTGGGAAGGCACCCACTGAGGATCTTGATGAGGATGAAATATTTTATTCCACTGACCCAATAACAATTGTCATAAAGGTCTTGAAGAAGACAAACATAGAATATCTAGGTTTGTTTCGCAAAAGACCCCTGACACAGGAGGACAGGGCAAGAATTGCAGAGCTACAAAATTTAATAACTAATTTTGGGGTAAGTTGCATCTTCACGTATTTTTATTAGCTATGATAACTACATATCCATTTTTTTGTTTTATATTTTTTATATGATCTGATAAAGTAAATTTTTCCGTTTGTAGGAGTTTTTAAACGCCATGGCCCAGCCGGAACCTTATGATCCTACAACTGTTACAAGTAGTGGTGATGGTCCAATGCAACAAAAAAGTAAACATAGCAAAGCACAAGTGAGGCTTTTTGACACTCCTGAGGTTCCCCTTAAATCCATTGATAAGCACAATGATGTTGACCGGCATGACATGTTGAAGCATGATGATCCAGAGCCTGGGACCCCACATGACTCCAGAGAGGAACATATTGCAGATTGAGAGGAAGCTATTATGCATAGAGTTGAACGAATTAAAAGCACTAGATCACTAGATCTCACCTTTCTGGTGGATGACGCATGTGTTCCGATCAAGGTTCGGAAGAAAGGATGATTTTAGGGGCTAAATTTCGCTCATGGGCTAATTTTCCATGGTTTTTCCAAAAAAGAGATTCGTTATTTTAAAAATGATTCACCCAAATTCTATAGGATACAATTAGTTTACCTTAAAAATCGCCAAAATTTTATAAAACCTATATAAAATCTTTAGAAATTTGAATAGTTTTTCAAAAATATCGTCAAACATTTGTAGTTGGCATATGAAGGATTAGTAAGATTCGCCAAGGTTTCTACATTTTAAAATAAATTTCCATCCTTAAAATCATCCTTGTTCAGAATATTGTAGATATTTGTTAATTAATTGATTCATTTTTACCATTAAATTGAAATGGACATTTGTTGAGATTATTATAAATTAATGGATAACATGTTTATGCAGGAAACAATGTTTTCTATAGAAACTTGAATGACAAAGCCTTGGATGTGTTTGGCCCCACCATTCGTACATGGTGGAATGAAAAAGATATCAAAAAGAAAGATGAATTGATAGACCACATGGTAAACTTGTTCGACAATACGTTCAATAAGAAAGTGGTTACAAAGTTAGCCGGTGAGAATTTAAAATATACCAAGGCCCAATATAGGGAGAAATTGCAATTAGACCTCAAGCATGAGTGCCCTCCCATGGTTCCGGAGAAAGAGTGGAAGGCCCTGATAGAGGATGCAAAGGAGAACTTGTTTAAAAAACAAGGAAGACATCCACAAGTTGGTCGAGCAAGGTACAACACATATCATATTATTATTGAAATATGCTCATTTATGTTTTTATTTCTTGTTTTAAGTAACAATTCTGATATCTAATGTTTTTCAAAAATTCCATATATAGGCTACCTGACACCTCCAAAGAAGCCAAGGCTAGAATGGAAAAGCACGGGCAGCATAAACTAGGCCAGGGTGGTTATGGAAAACTAAAATCCCTAATCGTAAGAATTAAATGATTAATTGTGGTTAATATTTATTTAATAGTAGCAAACAAATCTTTGTTTTTGTTATTGGTAATTTTAATGGTGTTATGCATTCCAATTAAATATGTTCGACACTGTTGCCACCGAGGAGGACCTAAAGCTTGGTTACAAGCACGGTTTTAAAAGTGTGATTGAATATAGGAAAATCTTGGGGCAGACTCCAATCTCCCCAACCACGCAGGTAAATAAAATGAATAAGGAAACCGCAGTAGCATGCTTGTAAATTCTATTCATATTTTATTATATCACCATTAACTAATTATTTATGTTTGTTTTCAAGAAACAGTGCCACCGGAGCAGTGAATCTAGCGGTATTCAGTAGACACCAGGTCATACAAGGGTGCACATGTCCAATGATAGTGGGGAGCAGAGTACCCATTCCGATATGCATGCTTCATAATTAGAAATATTTACCGTGATTGTAGATATTTATTTCCTGACTTATACTTATATATTATCTTCTCAAAATTGAAGGTGAACTGCGAGAGGAACCAAGTGGACAAGAAATTAACGCACCAACTGTCACAACTACACAGACAGGTAAAGAGAAATAGTGTAATGTTAATCAAAGTAATGAATTAGTTATTTTGATTATATTTCAACATATCGATATGATCATTTTTCGTTGTTGCAGTTCACGACCCTGCACAGATGCCTCGACGCCCTTCTCAGCAATGTACCAGAAGTATGGTACATGAGCGCATGGAAACACAAACAATAGTAGGACAGAGCGCAAGAAATACAATGTCAAAGGATGATTATGATACCCCAATTGTCAATTTTATGAATGTAAAAAAACATAAATCAAAGAAAAATTAGATGTATAAATTCATGACTTGTATTTGGATGCTTATTGATGTTTCTAGTATGAAACATTGTGTATATGAATTACAACATTATGCTTCAATGTTTATATGTTCATATGTTTTGATGACTATCCTAGTTATGCATGAATGTCTATAAGTTTTCTATATAAAGAAAATCATTTGTTGGGCATGGGGAATTGAGAGCGATGTGAGGGGGCGGAGGGGCCATATGAGCTTCCACCTTCACGTGGTTGGCCCTGTTCAATAGACAATAACCTATTCTTGAAACAAAGAGAAGCTCATTAAGGTATGTGACCCTTAAGTTTTTTCTAGAGTATTTTACATAACTAAATGCATGTTTATTTGCTTATATATTATTTACTCATATAAATAATTTTTGTTTTATGATTCATGCAGGTCTTGGTGATGGAAATGCATCTCATGGACAACTCTTATAAAGTTGTATGGGCTAATGGATCTGGCAAAAGGACAATGATAAGTAAGGGTTTTGACATGTTTTTTAAAGTAGGCTTTATACTAGTAAAAGTTTGCAATCCTCTAGAAATGATAGAATTGCATTTTTGGTAGACAATCATCAATTGTTTTAACAAAGTATGAATCATAGACTATGGGAAAAAACTTTTTTTGTATTCTTACATTGACCAATACAGCTATAACATATTTTTAGTACAAAATCTTAACCACACACACACACACACACACACACGAACCCTAAGTAAACAAATGAGAGAAGAGAAAGGGAGAATATGTACTAATAGAAATGAATGAAGATAATAATATGAATAATGGATTGGAGAGTGCACTTTATCCTAGTTGAATGATACTTCCATCCAACATGTCTCATTGTAATGTATGTTTTGATAGTTGTGTCTTCTCACTATAATGTATGTTTCTATGTCCATCATGGGATTCCTAGAGCACCACCTATTATTCATGATCCAACACATAGTAGTCAAGAATCCCATCCATTGCTAATGTGTGCAAGTACCATATGATTAAATAATAATTTGTATCCTTAATTATGAGCTATCAATCTTTACTATCACCATATTCTTCTAGTGCATGTAGATTTATATTTGAAGTTGGAAATATTAGTGAATAATTCAAGAACTACTTCCATGCAAAAGATATCTACATTCAACACTTTATGAGTTATCCCAACATTGTTCCAATTGTAGATTTTCGAGAGGTGAGTAGGTCCCACATTTTATTTACCTAGTTTAACCACCACTCAAAATCAAACTCCTAAAATAGTAGAAACATCGATAGAATTAACCTTCCAACATTGTATTGTTAACCAAATACTTGACTACTGAATTATCAATGAACAACTTGAAGGACTGGTCCAGAAGATAATACTTGAAATTTTGTAGCATATACGCCATCACTAGGCCTTTGCATTTCATGGTTGTGGAATTACAATTTTTTTCTAGAAAATTACCTTGGGTGGTGTAGCATGTGTTCCCCTAGTTATGCCAACATGTTCTCAATGTAATGGTAGCGGAATCCACATGGACATGGAAAATTTTTGACCAATTAGGAAAAACAAGAATTGGAGCCATAACCATCCATTGTTTTAACTTGGAAAAAAAAATTTCACATTCTACAATCCATACAAATGGGACACCTTTTCATAGTAGTTCCTCCTTCAAAATTATTAGTTGAACCTGCCTCATGATAAATATATGGTAATACCCTGCATGACCATAACACAGGGAAATTGTCTAGTGCATACATATTCTAAAATTACTATGAATTTCATTAGTTTGACTAAACATCCTTCCTTGTAGATAATATGATCCAAAAGGATGTTGAATGGGGTGTAGAAAATGAAATTCTTAATATTTAGGTACAACTAGATCAATCAACGTCTTTCCATCACCAACATTAGTTTAGCTATGTGACCCTTTAGAAAGATATACATTGCCAATAATTGAAAATATATCTCAAGGAAATTATGGATATACTCATTCAACATAACAAAAATGATTCTAGAGAACATAATTGGTGCATTACTTGGGCCAAAGGGCATGAGATTGTATGCATACAATCACCATTCCATAGAAAAAATGGTGTTCATCTTATCCTCCTTGATGATTCAGATTTTATGATAGCGAAATAATCTTATTATGAAGGTGTAAGGTTCATTCCTTGCCACTTTCTTAGTAATATCGTGACTAAAACATGTATAAAATGGATCATGTATGTAGGCCTGACTCAATCTAAAAAATTCCACAGAAAAATTTATTCCACCTTTTTCACACCCTAGATGACTATTAGACTAATCGAATCTTATTTTTCCACTGAAAATATCTAACCAATAGTTATCATATCACATATCTATTGTTTATCATATTCCTTATAATGTGAATGCATCCTATATAGTCACTTCTTGGTAGATCAGGTGTCAGGCTTCAATTCTATATTCATCTTCCAATGTTCTCCCCTCACTCTTTTCATCTCAAAGATGCTACATGGGAATAGGTGAGTATACTCTCAAATAAAATATACAATGTCTGCAATGATGTTTTCATACAAATAGTCCCCAATAATAGCCAACTTAGACGCATCCTCCATACTTAAATCGACTATTTGTCTTCAATATCCCATGATAGTGAACTAGATAGTTGGTATTCTTGGCTTATATGACTACATGGTGCACCTCTATTTATTCAAACCACGGAGAATGAAATTCTTTTGTGACATCATCCTATACAAAATCTATGGTCAAATAATATGTTTGTCCCATTAGTGGGAAACATTGAATGTGTTTTATATCCCCACTAATCAAAATATCTTCCTCACAAAGTTGAAAAGTGTCATAGAACTTAAATTATAGTTATGGTCAGTAGAACATCTATCATTGCATTTTTCTTCTATAGGTACCAATTCTTCAACAATGACTCTAAGGTGGGAACACAATTATGAACCCACTACTAAATAGAAATTCCCTATGTATACTATTGAGTTTCACAATGATCCACATGCTCCACTATTGAGTACCATTGAATTGTAGGGACTATTTGGAAAAGATTGATTTATGTTCATGATCCCAATCAATCCATTACAATACTAGGTATGGATATTTGTCATCTACTATGTCAATGAGCTCAAAGTAAGGATAAATATTCACACAATCGAGATAAAATTCCATCTACGCCAATTTTACAATGGGGAAAATGTTTGATTGGTTCACCAAATACCACTAGATCGACAAGTGGGCCCAATTTGGTCATCCCATGAGTTCCCATGATTACTTTAGTAGGATGTTAACATCCAACCCGAAGTTTAGCATAACTTCTCACACTTCAAATCATTGAATCAATGCATTTAAGATAAATTATTTTCCATACCTTGTTCACTGGACATGGTTTAAGGGCCTATTTTGTGCCTCTATTGGTGACTCTAAAATTGGCCCAAGGACCCCCCTTAACTTTGTTGTGGATTTATCATTGTCTATTATCTATAGAAAACTTTTCAAAAATTATTTGACTTCATCTTCCACTATATACACTAGTAGAATCATGCATTGGCTTAGTGGCCAAATTATGGAAGGTTTTCTATTTCTTTCATTCATAATAACTATGTTTCTAGCATGAATAGCTTCATGCATCACCTCAATTACATATTTAAAGTAACCTTTCTTTCATAGTACATCAAACCTTGGTGCTCACTATAAAGCTTGATATATGGGTCCTTGATTTGCATCTCTCATGTTTGTGCTAGAATTGGCTCCACACTAGGTGACGATATTGATCCCAATGTACGCACAACCTACTATATTTTCACCATGGATATAAAGCTCATAATTCACCATATTATCACTACTCTATATCATGTATTATTCCTCCCATTTATTAATCAATTGTACACAATCATCTGTATTATGTATTGTCTTTTGGTAGTACCCACATCAAGGATGGTGAGGATATAAGTAATTCCTTTCAATATACCCCACTTCATTATAATTATAAAATCATGGTGGGATATGATTCACTTAATTCCATAGAGACCTATTACCCTAATTCTAATTATGTCCCCCATCCACTTCCATGGTTGAATCCATTGTGGACAAGTTCTTCTCAAACCTTTCCATTAGTGTAGATATTTCAGAAAAATCCTTTTTATCGCTAATGTTTACCTAAGATAAGTTTCAATTCACAATGCTACAATATTACTAAATTTTTATATCAATAAGAAATGGTGGATATCATACCTATTGTCTTAGAAGATCTCACGAATCCCAACATCCAGCTTTCCTATAAATGGTTTAGCCACAACAATAGTATATCTTGGAACCATGGGGAAATTGATCTATATATGACCTTCTATATTATAGATTTCACACCATACTTCCTCCCTACTATTGTACATTAATTTTTCTAGCTCTTAAATTTTCTCAGAAAATGATATTAACTTGTATTAAAATTGATCCAATCCCCGGGACAACCCTAGAATGGATGATTCAATGAGTCTCTTAATGGACTCAAGCCACATTGAAAATTCTAATATTTGTTTTCATGTAATTAGTTTTTATTATAACAATGCTAAGGTAACAAGCCATCGATAATCCACTCCTTCTCTTGGATCTCCTCGATCATGAATAACTGACTCATTACATCTTGGAAGCATTGGTCATACTCACTTATAGTTTATTTGATCTTCTATTTAATCTCTTTTAATCAACAATACTTTATTGCTCATACTTCATCTTTGTGAAATTTTAATGTTGTGTTTGTTGTTCAATTTCAACATTCTTTGCATCCACCATTGTCAATATTTCAAGCAACTTGAGCTTCCAAATCCTCCATCAAGTCCTTTCACCTCCCATGTTGGGGTTACACTTCCATCTAAATGAGGCTTGGGAGAATACCTTGTTCCACCATTACCATATTCAACCACACATGAATTTACTCAATCAATCTTATGTGTGGTCCTTGCTTGAAATATTCTGGTACTTTGGTGAAAGATTGATCACATTCAACCATGAATTCCAAAGCATAAAATTCAACAAAGACTTTTCACCAAAATTGAATCACTCGGGGTCAAATTATGGTCATACAATGAGATATTTAACAAATTATTACCAGTCCACCCAATTCTTAGCTATGAAAAAAATGATAATATTGCTTCTCTACAAATATTTCCAACTATTCGTGTAGATTTTCTTGAAAATTTGCCCAAAAAGTCTCATGTAAACACACAAACAAATGCTTCTACTTATATATTTCTAAAACCTCACTTACATATGCACTTTCTTGGAACACATACCCATGTACCTACACTTCCAAATAATCTTGAGGATCATCTTTTGATGGCCTCCACTACATCTCTGCTACTCTACATTTGTCAAGGTCATGACAACCAAAACCATGTTTATGGCTTGTTTATAGATCCAAGGTCCACAAAATGTGTTAAAAAAAGGTCCACAATAGTATAGTATAGCGATGTATCCAACCTTTCGAAGGAAGGAGGTCTCACACGAACCATGTTTGATATTTTCCAAGTAATTAAGGTGTAGAGTAATGTAACATAGTGGGAATGTACAATCCATTTGTTAACCTTTAATCAGATGCATCTAAGCAAACAAAAAAATATGTATGCACAAATATCACAAAAATTTAAACATCATCAAGATACACCATAATAAAGTAAAAATGAGTAGCCCCATAATGCAGTCCCATTATATTAAGTAAAGTACAGACTACATCTAGGGATTGTGCCTTTTACATTACTAGAGTTCAAAAATATCATAGTCAGGAAAACCTACACATCTTATAGAATGGAAAACTATATGTGCAGGGCTATGGTCGTGCTTATTTCTCTGCGACTTCAGCTCATACATGAACTAGAGATGGAAGTGCTATTGTTGTGCGTGCCAGACTACCTCTAAACATCAATGATTATGTTTTTAATTTTAAATACTTGTGATGAAAAGATGATAAATACTGAATATACCATTTTCGGCTTGACTCAAAGCATTTTCCTTTTTTTCAGGATCTTGAATTTGTCCAGTTTCATCCTACAGGAATATATGGTGCAGGTTGCCTCATCAATGAAGGTATTGACTTCCTCATTGGATTACATTTGTTTGCAAACTTCATTGTCATTAAATGAAGAATGGTGACCCATGAAATCAATATCATATCAATTATATAGTATAGAACTTCATAGCATGCTTCTGATTGAATCGGTAATGCGAATTTAGATGATGCAAGGCATAACCAAATTTCTTTTCTGGAAAAATATTCTTCTTAAGTAGGTTATAGATAATGAAAATGCATCTATGTATTCTTTTATATATTTTAATAAAAGATAAGCATGGTGCACTACTTGGAGTTTCTTTGTTCTTTTAGAGATAGTTTTTCATGCACATGTTGGGAAATTTCTCTTGACTGACTTTCTTGTTCATGGATGAGGATTAGACCCACAAAAACTAGGTATAATATTCTGGAAAAATTTAGCATGCTTTAAGGGTTTTTGAGGTGATGTTTCATGGCACCTATTATGGGTATTGAGATATTCTTGGATAACTTTTTGGATGGTTCCTCTCTCATCTACAAGAGAAGGAAATTTCAAAGATATAGGGGGGTTAGTTCTTTTTTATGCCTCTCGCTTCTTGCACTTGCACTTCAGTATTCCACATTCTACTCCCTCTTAAGTCATATTGGACACTTGGTCTAAACGAGATTATTCAACAGTATACAACCCACCCACTGTAATTTAAAAAAAAAAATCATTCTTTTCCAACATATATACCCTGATTCTGTTCGGCGTTCCCTTCCCCCGTTTCAGGGGTATGCTAGTATTACTACATGACCATTACCAAGATTTTGAACCTTTTGGATATTGTTGCAACTCTCACTCCAATACTAGCGCAATGAAATTGGTTGATTGTAACTTATATGGGTTCTACCTATGTGCCCATGTCTCAATAGCTTGATAAGAAAACACATATTAGGCCCATGAATTCTCTCCTAACCTTGGCATTATAGAATGAAGGGTTATCTTTGATCAATAATTGTTCCTTTTCTTTGTAGGCCGATTGATCGACATAGTCTCAAACTAGCTATATTCAAGTGCAATACACATTCCTTTCAGACATAAAGGCTGGAGTTTAGGGAATCTATGTATTCAGAGGCATGACCCTGGAGGAACAATCCAACCTTGGTGCCATCATATGGAGGGATCTCGGAAAAATCAATGCAATGAGTTCACAGGCGCGAAAGAGGGCCTTTATATATTTGATTTATTGATACCACATACCACCATGAACAAGATTGTAAATGAATAGGCTCGTAAATACACAAGTTCATTCCTCGAGCATATATGATCAAGCTATATTCAAGTTTTTTTAAAAACCTACAGAAGGCGTGGCAATAGTGATGCAAGGTCGTCACAATCCATTGATGAGTTTTTACTCTGCCAAGATTTTTCGTTGCACCTTTCTAAGTTTTTCGTTGCATGTATGGCATCTGCGTCGTAAGGTGTTGGTGTGTTTTTACTCTAACAAGATGTTTCGTCACTATTGCGACGATTTTTCGTCACAATGTGCGATACTTTTTCGTTGTAAGTATGGCATCTGCGTCGTAAGGTGTTGGTGTGTTTTTATTCTGACAAGATGTTTTGTCACTATTGCGACGAATTCTCATCACAATGTGGGATGCTTTTTCATCGTAAGTATGGCATCTGCGTCATAACGTGTTAGTGAAGTTTTTTCTTTAGCACGTGTTTTCGTCGCTATTGCGACAATGTTTTGTCACTATTGCCACGATTATTAAGGTAAACCTATATTTAAGATGATGACACGTGGCAGCCTTATGTCATCGTTGTTTCGACGAATACCTGGTGCGTGGATATAGCGACGAAAAAATTTCAACGAAAAATAGTCTGCTTTCATGGAAAGTGTGATGAATATGTGTGGCAATAGCAATGAAAAACCGTGGCAAATTTGGACACATGTAGTAGTTCTTGGAGTTCGAGGACTTACAAATATCTGTGTAGACTTGGGCCACGTATTTGGTCTTTAGCCATTCTAAAGAAAGGTTACAATAGAAATACCAAGAACGAAATAAAGAAGAAAGATGATCCAAAATGGAATGGAGTGATGGCGATGATAACACAAGGTGAGTGCCTACACATCAGCAACTGATTAGCACTAAAATGGAAACAGGCTTAACTACAACAGACTAAAAAGAAATAATTTCACCTTATAAAACCCACCAAAGATCATCTTTACTTCGTCCATTCGTTGCTTCGCAAGTCCCCCTGCTTCCAACAATCCCATCAATCCCTGTTGAAAGTAGAGAATGGGTGATGAATTAAAAGGAAAAACCTCACTACTTTCCAAGCATACTTATCAACGGTTTTCTCTCCTACATTTTCCTCCCTTGCTAGCTGTGTGTTGTTTATTTTATAGTCTTTTATAGACAATTTGAGTGGTTAGGTTCGTTTTGGTTCAACAAACTATAGGCTAAACGACCGAAACTGATAATTTTTTTTAAAGTGTTTAAAACACAATTTAATGTAAATCATTTTAATCTGCGCTTGCCTGCATTGAGAAAGTCCATTTTGATCCTCGACTTTGTCTCTATCTCTCTCCCTGTCTCTCTTTCTCTCGAAAAATCGTCAAATGTTCGAAATCCATCCTTCAATTCTTTCATGCGATGTTCCTTTATTCTAGAAACACCTTTATCAACAATCACCAATGGTCAACAAACACGACCGTGATCTGAAGCAACATACACACGGTGTTGTTTTACATTCACAAATACGCTCACAAACTCTCCAATTTTACCTACATGTCGTAGCTTCCTTAGAGCACTTGTAAATCGTTGTGGTCGTCGATGTACACCAGGGATAATCCCATTAAAAATAACCAAATATGTCTTAGGTAAATGGAGTTCTTCACCTGAAAGAAAATTGAAATCTTCAACTCCTAAAGAGTTGCACAGTGAAATAAGAGGACCCTCTTCTTCATTAGTTGTGACATGATTCATCAATGCAAGGTTTTTAACCAGTCCATATGCTTCTCCTTCAGGGGTATCACATGGGAAAAGCATACCCCACTGTCTTGGTTGTAGGGCCCTTGGCCCACTACTTTTCGGGTCTTTTCAAATTGTGATGAAATTCTTGTCATATGGCCTAGTGCTGCTATAAAGGATAACCTAGAAACAATCTGAGTGACACCTTTCCTTTCCATTCAGAATCGCTTAACGGTCCAGTTTCCACTGGAAATATAATGTTCTAATCCTATAGAAAACATGTCATGTTGTATAACCTTTGAAACATCAAATTATGTTGCACGAATCTGCTTTGAATATGTAGCATCAACATGCCTTTTGATTTCTAAGTTCATACGCTTGAACAAATCCTCAAAGAGAAAATCAATTAACTGACCCGCAAGCTCCAGTCGTTTATTACCCACATAATCCTTATCATCAATGTCATCTTAATTTAGCATGGCCTCCAACATCCATGTTAACATGATAGCCACATAGATACATTTTGGCCAAAAGTTATATTAATATGTCGGCACATTTGCAAGGAAAACAGTAAGAAGGATATCCCGAGCTTCATCAACCTTTGACCGTTCTGCCTTTGCCCAAGATGGTCTCAAGATTTTCACCTTTGTTCCAAGATACTCCAATGCATGTTTTTGTGTATATATTCCAAGAGAAGCACACTCCTGCAACGATGGGGCAAGTATGCCTGCAAATTTTGGATCCCTTCCTACCATTTGTACAATTTATTGATCACTTTCGATGCCCATAGCCTTTAAGACAACCACAATTGGAAAATCATCAGTGAAGGTATTAATCCGTAAATATATCCGCTCATGCTTAAAAATAATGTTTTTCTTACTTTTTCTTTCATGGGTACTACCGGTAACGAATGTTGTAACACTTCCACTATTGTCAGTATCAATTATTATTCGTTCTTTTTAGAGTTGTTCCTGAATTAAAATGACCCTCTCAGTCCCATTAACGAAACAATTGCCTCTTGGATCAAGAGGGTTTTTTTTAGAGGTGTTCCTGAATTAAAATGACCTTCTCAGTCCCATTAACGACAAAATATCCTCTTGGATCAAGATGGAATTCCCCAAGCTGTGCAATTTCATCCTCGTTTTTTCCAGTGAGCACACAACGACAACTCCGTAGCATTATAGGCATTCTTCCAATTGTAAGAGCTCCCTTCCCCTTCCGTTGAACAATCTCGTTTCCTCTAGTGTATTATACGTCAACATTGATTGGTGAAGAATATGTCATATCCCTTAACTAACATTGGTGTGGTGTGATTGGTTCCAAAATGTAGTATTACTCCACACAAGGCATACCAACATGTATATCTTAAGAAATGTTGGAAGGAGATGAAATTTTTCTACTGCAGTTTTAACAGGAGATTCTAGGATTTTGGAGCCAAACCACTCCTTATCTTGACCCATTTTTCTCTGAATATCTTTAAGACACCAACTATATCACTAAAATTAAGCCTCAATATCCCAATCAAATAATATCCAGAACATCCTCATTGTTGATGTCGATGCAAAATATTGATTATAGTTTGCGTTCAAAAACATCACCGAAAGAACTTTATCATGGCTTCCAATAATACAACATGAAATCTTGGGACGATTTTCATTTGCACATTTAAACCCATGAATAAGAGAGGTGGCAACTCCTTTATCCATGATGAGTTAAATAAAAAATTTGCTTACATGAGCATGACTAGCATATAGTGGTAGGACATCATAACTAAAAAGGCTAAGTCATAATATAAAAAGAAGAAACATGGTATGGACCTTGAAGTCATAATTAGAATATTTAAAGAAAGACACATGAAGGATGTGTTGGGAAAGTGAGATACATTATGGAAAAAGTGAGTCATGCATAGATAAAGGAGTTATATGTTGGTTTGTTACATGATATAAACTCTTAATAACTTACTCACTTTCCTTTGATTAAAAATGAAATCACTTTGATAAGGTGAGACATACGAAAACAAAGGGTGATGATAAGGTAATGTATATGGGAACAAAGGAAGATGTGAGAGTCTAAACATAAGGCGATGATGTGTAAAATATGATAGCATTAATCATGTGAGGAGTGGGAAAAGGGACAATTTTAGTGATAGGTTTACAATCCAAGTGTCACTAACATTGCGCTAACTTAACGATAATAAGAGAAATTATGTGCAAGTAGTGTGATTTGAGAGGGATCCTAGCAATGCTTTGTCGGCTAAGTACTATTGACAAAAATATTCGTCAACACCATGGACCTAATCATGATGGAGGAAGACCAGATAATGCATATAATGGAAAGAGCTGGAAAGACGCGCAGTGGAGTACCCTACCAATATAAAATGAATAACAAGAAGAGGGTCATAGTCGACAGAGAGGGCTTGGCAAGTGATGAAGAAGAGGTAGAGGATCTCTGGGCTATGGAGCATATTGAGAAGGTCCAAGGTTATGTCCAGAAGGAATAACTCCAATATAGATCACCGTCAGTGTGGAACCTACAACCCAATGTGAAACCAATACACCAGAAAGAAAACCAACGTTTAGAAAACCAAATTTTAGTGGAAGAAAAAAAAAGGGACACCCATCCAATCAAGGATCATCAACCGGGGGAGCCAGTTCAAGAAGTAACAATCAATTATCTACATGATATGGATTTAGGAGAGGAACAAACTAATTAACAAACTGAATATAATAAACACAGATATATGAAGAATAACACAGATATCCAGTGAACAATATCTTTTATTGAATAATGAAATAGGTTGAAACTGTAAAAATGCAGAACTAAAACACTTTCTCAAATGGTGGTAGCTATTTGTGAGAAGAGATGTGGCTGCTACACGCATTCGTCTTAGAAAAATTAATTACAATGAGACTCTAGAGGCCTTTTTTATATTACTCATAAATGAAAAAACCCTAGACATCCAAAAACATAACCCTAGGAGGTGAAATGTCATAAGTCATGTGGGCCCCTATGGTAAGTTGGTACCTCAACTTCATGGAGTCATAATGTTTGCATACGACCTCCGTTTTAGGCACATGATAGCTCGTTAGAAAGGTTTTTCATAAAACTACACATTCCTCCATCAAACTTTGATTACGTCTACAGTTTGACTGTGGCAAGCCAAAAAAACATTGTTTAGGCCTCCAAAACGGACCTGGAAATACAACAAGATGTCCTGACATGAAAACATACAAAATAATCCAGTTGGATTAGATGAGAGGCCACCAATATCCACCCGGAATATGTGTAGGGCTTTAGACAGCCCCATAAGTGTAGAACCCACAATTACAAAGAAGTACAGAAGAATGTGTTGAACTGAAAATGGACAAGAGGAGCTAGTTGGAATAGGTGGGTGGCCACCAATACCCAACTGGATCAATCCTCCCCCCTTAGGAAGCAATGTTCTCCATTGTGTTAAGTTCCCCCATCAGGTGCGGAAACTTCTGTTGGATTTGGCCCTAGGTGAGCCACTTTCTTTGGTGTAGGAGTTTCCCTTCCTTAACAACCCAATAAAGTTGGATCCTCTGTTGGCAAGTGCCCTTGACCCATGTTTCCACTCTATGATCATTGGATGCTTGTTCCATGTAGTCAGGGTTGATATCTGTGGGTTTCAGTTGTTATGCGATCTCTGAGGTGTCCAATAATGGTGGAAAATATGCTTGAAGGAGGTCCACATTGAACACTGGGTGCAGGCCAAGGAAGGGTGAAGTGTTGAGCTCAAAATCATTGCTACCCATGACCTTGGTGATAGTGTAAGGCCCATAGTGAAGTGGGTGGAGCTTCCGATGGGAACCTGTGAGACAATCCTTCTACAAATGTAACCAGAAGCTCTGAAGCACAGTCAGTGTGGTCGGGGCTGGATAGTCACGGATGACTTGGATCTTAGTTGGATCAACATGTACCACATGCTCATCAACAATGTAGCCCAAGTGTTGGACCTTGTTCATGCCAAAAGAGCATTTTTCCAAGTTGGCATATATCTTTTTTTGTCGCTGAGTGATTAAAACCTGTTGAATATGTCGCATGTGCTCCTCCCACGTTTTGTTGAATATGAGGATGTCATCCAAATATACTACCACAAAGGAGTTGGTGAAGGGTCTCGATACATCATCCATCAAACTCATGAAAGTGGTTGGTGCATTTGTTAAACCAAAGGGCATGACTAGCCATTAGAAGAGACCTTCTTTAGATTTGATGGTTGTCTTCCATACATTAGTTGGTTCGATGGGAACCTAGTGGTATACAATATTTAGTTCAATCTTGTTGAAGAACTTTACTCCCTTGAGTTGGTCAAGAAAGTCATCAACCCTGAAAATGGGGTACTGGTTCTTGACTGTAATTTTGTTTAAGGGTCTATAATCAATGCACAGTCACCAAGTCCCATCTTTCTTCTACAATAGTACAATCGGGCTTTCGCAAGGGGGGGAGTTGGGTCTGATGTGCCCCTTTTGAATAAGCTCTTGGACCTGATGCCTGATTTCGTCATTTTCCATCAGCGAGAGAAGATAGACTAGTCCATTAGGTAGAGGTGCATCAGGGATCAAATCAATTGGATGCTTGATTTGACAGTGTGTCGATACCTCTGTAGGTGAGGAGAAGATGTCTCTATATTCTTCCACGATCCTGTCCACTTGCTTCTGATGCAAAAAAAGGCTCAGTGTAGAGGCCATGGATGTGGCAGTGACATTCTACTTACTATGAGCATGGATCACAAAGAAGGTGAACTTCTCGGTCTGTGAAATGACCTTGATGCATTGTTTAGTAGAGATTAAAGAAATAGCAGTAGGTGGTGCTACCTCTGGTATCCTATAAAATTGTCTACCCAAAGTAATAATAACACTGCGGGGTCTAGACTCATACATAGCATGACGCTTCCACAAATATGGTTTTCCTAAAAGAACATCACAAACTTCAAGGGGAGAAATATCACACAGTACCTCATCTTTGAAAGTCTTGATTCCATAGGGAAAACGACATTGTTGGATGACACGAATATCTCTTCCTTGGCGAAGACAGATGATGGTGTAGGGATGCAGGTGTGGTGTCGTTGGCAGGTCTAGCCGCTTGACGACCTCTGTTGAGATCAGTTTCTTCTAAATACTGCTATCGACAATAAATAAAGTGGAGCCCCCTTTAACCACATCTGCGAGTGAAAGAGGCGTTCCCCTTCCTCTAGTTCTTCTGGTTCGCTTGGTTGGACTTTGGTGGTAGAAATAGTGGCACTCGGTTTAACATCGATAATCTACTTCCCTCCTTTAGGATTTGATTCGGAATCAGAATTGGCCTCTGACTCAGAATCCTTCAGTTCGACCATGAATGACTTCTTGGAGCGACATTCTTCGGTGTTGTGCCAAGGGATTTTATGGTACTCACACTATTTTCCCATGTCCTTATTCGTCTTTTCATTTCTCTTCTTTTGTTACGGCTTCGACTGGTTTTCCTGAGGGCAACCATCTTGAATTGGTCCCTTGTTGTGTGGGTTGGGGATAGATTTTCCCTGCTTCGGCTATGAGGGGTTTGCAGATCCAAAATCTCGTCTTATCTGCTTAAATTTTTGCTTGATCTTGACAATGTATCTATAATTCGTGCCCAATGAGGCGATGTCTAGAAAATCTATTTTTGTTTGAATGTATCTATGCAAACAACCACGGTATTTGAGCACCAGATGACACTCAGAGTCTTTGATACCCAATTTGGTGTGCAAGGTATGGAAAATATTGGTGAAATATGGTATTGTCTGGTCCATTTCGTGACGTAGGGTGGTCCATCTGGTGTATTGGTCCTCGTAGGTTCCAATAGGGTAGTATTGTTATTTAATGGAATCCTAGAAGGAATCACATGTAGGGGCCACCACAAACATTTCATATTCATATACAGCCCTTTACTCAGAGTAAGTATCCAACCAGTGCTTAACATGGGGAACGACCTTGAGGAGTGAAAAAATGATGTTTTCCCTATAGGAAAAATTGTGGACTAAAACATACCCTTCAAGAATATTCAACCATTTATCTACAACATTTGCATCTATCAGTCCTTCAAATAATGGAATATCAAAATTTGCATGTACCTTGAAGGGGGTTGCATGGATGCTTGATGAAGATGATTCTTCTGTGGGCAATCATCGAATGATCTATGCGAAGTTGTCCGTCATTTAATTCATTTGTCATGCGAGGGATTCCACGAGCAACATTTTAATAGGATCTCCTACTCCATCATATTTATTCTCATCCCCCATGGGTTGTTGTCGGGCTTGGCACAACCGATCTTGCAATGGGTCGATTGGTTCGAGTCCCAACTTCTTGTACCTAGATCTTGTTGGGGACATGCATGAAGAAAAATAAATGAAGAGAAGACTGCTCTGATACCACTGATCCAGATTTAGGAGAGAAACAAACTGATTAAAAGACTGAATATAATAAACACAGAGATATTAAGAATAACATAGATATCCAGTGAACAATATCTTCTATTGAATAATGAAATAGGTTGAAACTGTAAAGCTGCAGAACTGAAACACTTTCTTAAATGGTGGTAGTTATCTCTAAGAAGAGATGTTGCTGCTACGTGCATCTGTATGAGCAGAATGAATTACAATGAGGCTCTAGAGTCCATTTTGATATTACTCATGAATGTCAAAAGCCTAGACATCAAAAAACCTAACCCTAGGAGATGAAACGTCAGAAGTCATGTGGGCCCCTATGGTAACTTGGTACCTCAACTTCTCGGGGTCGTAACGTTTTCATACGACCTTCGTTTTAGGTGCGTGATAGCCGATTGGAAACATGTTTCAGAGAACTAAACATTATGCCATCAAACTCTGACTCTGTCTATAGTTTGACTATGGTGATCCAAAAAAACATTGTTTAGGGCTCCAAAATGGCCCTGGAAGTACATCAAGATGTGTTGACATAAAAACTTACAAACTAAGATAGTTGGATTAGGTGAGAGACCACCAATATCCACCTAGAATATGTGTAGGGATTCATACATCCCCAGAAGTGTAGAACCCACAATTACAAAGAAATACAGAAGAACGTGTTGAACTAAAAATGGATAAGAGGAGCTAGTTGGAATAGGTGGGTGGCCACCAATAGCCAACCAGATCACTACAATGCATGAAGACAGTAGTTCCACATAGTTCAAAATGGCAGGACATAATCCCACAATAATATTACCAGAATTTTAGGGAGATGCATCAGAGAACCCTGAAAACCACTTATTCATCCGTGAGAAGATCTCAGAAGAAAAGAATATCATAGATGAGGATACAAAACTTGCGTAGTTATCTATCCCACTAAGAGACTGCACACTGGACTGGTACATGAGCCTAGATGTAAATATTCCACCACGAGTAACAAATACTATTGCAGACATGGAAAAACTGTTGATAAATAAATTTTAGAATCCCAACTCAGAGGACCAATATATGAATGAAATGACTCAAATCAGGAAAAAACCAGGTGAGTTTGTTTAGGAGATTGATCATATATTTAAATGTCTGAAAAGTAAGTTGAAGTATGCAATTACTGACATGCAACATAGGCACGTATTTGTGAACTCATTGTTACCACACTTGAAATACCTGTTAAGATAACAGAGGTTCCAAACTCAGACAGAGGCTCTGCAGACAACCTTACAACTGGAAGAAAACCAATATTAGAAGATAGATCCAGCAATAGAGGAGCTAAAGGAGGATATGAGGAATATAACATTTCAAATTAACCAGAATAAGGGCAAAGAGAAAAGAGAATTTTTTTGGTGTACCCTATGCAGGATAGAAGGACACCATAAGAAAGAATGTCCAACTTTCACGTAGTATATGGAAACAAGAGTACCAAACCCTTTTCCAACAAGAGGACCATTATGCGATATTTGTAAAATGCATGGGTATGATCTATATCATTGTCCAATGATGCATAAGTATAAGATAGTACCCATAAGTTCATATTGAAATTTTTGAAAGTCAGTGTGTCATGGTGATAAGGATTATAGGACGATGAAGCTGATGAGAGAAAGAAATTCAAATACTTATAGGGTGCAAGAAGAAATGATGACAGGACAAGTTGCAATTTAGTTCAACCAGGTACTACCACCATACAATAATGTGCATCCATAGTATAACCTCACATAGTATAACCAGGTACCTCAATACAACACACCACGAGCAGATTGAGGTGGATATAGAGGTGGAGGATGAGGGAGAGGAGGATTTGGACGAGGTAGAGGACCAGTAGTGTGCCAAAAATGCCAACAAACAAGACATTATGCAAGGGATTTTCCACTTCCACCAACAACATGTATGTACTATGGCATAGCAGACCATGACACAGAATACTGTTCAACACTCTTGGGAAATATCCAAGAAAAAAGGAACCAAAACAGCAAGCATGTCCAGTGGATCTCTAGAGAAGCCAGGTATGATGGGATAAACACCAATATAGTCACTCGAGGAGGAGCCAAGATAGGAAACGGTGCAACAAAACAAGATCCAGTGCAAAACCAATGGGTTAAGAAGAATACTGAGCCACATAAACAATTTGATACGCGAAAAAAAAAAAAAAAACATTTAAGAAAGCTAGACAGGAGTTTCTTAAGAAAAATGTTGCATCTACATCATCCACACATCAAACTCATAACTTACCAATGTAAGAGATGCCCTCCATAATGGACCATACCAGTGAAAGACAACCTTTAGAGAAAGTAAGTACCATAAAGACGTTTCTGCAATCCTGTGCTAAGTTATTGAATAATCCATCGTCTATTAAAGTCTTACAAAATCTACTAGAAATATGCAACACATAGGTAGAAGGGAAGTTAGAATAGAAAAAAAATCAATCATCTCCATACAAGAAGAAGGACAAGACGAGAATTAAGACTAAATGCTAATATTGGGGATTTCAACATGGGAGATATTATATTAGACTTAGGCTCTGACATAAATTTATTACCTAAGACGACATGGCAGTGTATAGGAGAACCCACACTAGGATATTCACTTGTCCAGTTGAAATTAGAAAATCAACATAGAGTGTTACCAATTGGAAGGTTTAAAGGTGTGATAACAGATTTTGATGGAGTGTGCACTATGGTAGATTTTGATGTAATAGAGATAGTAGATGGCACAACACCTTACCCAACATTGCTTGGATTGGATTGGGCATTTGATAACCATGCTATAATCAACCTGAAGAAAAGTAAAATGACTTTTGAATCAGACAAATATAGAATCATTACACCATTGGATCCTTTATAAGGAGAAAGGTTTGTAGAGGCCACTTGTTTGAATCTGGAAGAAATAAACCAGTCGTATAGAACCACCACGCGAGAAGAGGATTATGTTAACCCAATTACAGATGGGGTACTCAGCTGGAGAAGCATTACATAATATGTTTCAAACTTAAACACGTGTTTGGAGAATTGGGAAGAGCGGTTACATGAAGTTTCCACAAGAAGGTGTGCAAGATTAGATCGTTCAATAAGATGGGTTGGTACAGAGATAAGAGAACCTCCTAGTTTTCATGGGTTAAATGACTTAGAGGAATTTATGACAAAATATGAAGAGGAAGTGTTATAAAATCATAGACTCTTAGCCCTAGATATTGCACTCAAGAAAACACATGCAAGATGGTGGGGTTCACACAAAGAAACAATTCAAGACTGGTACCAATGTAAGTGATTACTGTGCATTAGATTTGGCGCATAACCGGGGAGAAATAGAGTCCAAAAGTATGATGGGAAAGGTACACCAATTGAACACTTGGAGAAGTGCAGACACAATGGAGGATGACACCACCATAGGAATGGCCTCATCACTTTATCCATACATTGGAAAGGATCCCATGGAACTGGTATATAGACTACGAGATTGGCAAAGGCACTACATAATGGAAAGCATTACAATAGAACTTTGTAGTAACTTTCTCATTTGAACATGAGAACTCCAACATTGATTCAACACTGAAGCTAATACAGGGAGTGATATTTATTGATGATCTAGAGGTTGAAATCATGACAAAATATCAACAATAGAACAAACAGACAGTCAAAGACTTACTCTCATGCTATCATATCGAATAATAAGAACCCAATGAAGATGACCCACGCAACATTCATATTACATAAATTGAAGGAGAGAGAGAGGTGGAAGGTCCATCCCTTGAGTCGGATGTATTGTTGCACCAATCAAAGTTAAGAAATTCAACATTGCAAATGAAAATCCTAAAATTGAAAGTATTAGAGACTATTGGGATGAGAAAACAGTAGAAAGAATAACAAAGTTTTTGCGCAAATACAGTGAATTGTTTCCAATGACCTTTACAAAGATGAAATGCATAGCATGGGAGCTAGGTGATATGAAGATACCCCTCAGACCTGAGGCTAGACCTATTAGGAAAATACCCTACAGACTATATCCAGTGTA
This sequence comes from Picea engelmannii, assembly GCA_009831015.1. Lineage (NCBI taxonomy): Eukaryota > Viridiplantae > Streptophyta > Pinopsida > Pinales > Pinaceae > Picea > Picea engelmannii. The sequence goes on from ML806425.1 coordinate 123,277, forward strand.
TAAGAAGAAAGTGAAAGAGGAAATTGAACGAATGGTAGTTCAATAAAATAAACAAGGGGGGATAAGGATTTTCTTAGATCTGGGGAAACTTAATGATTCTTTTTTACATGACCCTTTCCCTACCCATTTTATAGATGAGGTCTTAGAGAATGTGGGAGGCCATGAAGCATATTCATTTACAGATGGATTCTTAGGTTACCATTAGATCAAAATAGCTCTAGAGGACAGGTATAAGACTATTTTTTCTATAGAATGGAGATCCTACCAATATACAGTCATGTCATTTGGGCTGAAGAATGCACCAGCTATTTTTTCAAGAGTAGTCATAGATGCTTTTAAGGAATTCATACATCAGTTTCTATAACCATATCTGGATCACTGGACTGTATATATTTTTTTAAAGGACCATGTATAAGTCTTAAATCGGTTTTATCGGCTATAACAATTTTTCAATGCACAGGGTTTTTATCTCCCAAAGGTGTCCTGGAGAAAATATCCAAATCTCTCCACAAATTCTTATGGGACGGAGGAAAAATAAATTCTAATAAATTCCATCTACTCAACTGGAATCAAGTTTGTCATTCCTTTGATAAAGGGGGCCTTGCAATCAGAAATCCATTCTTAATGAAGCTGGCTCTCGGGGAAAATTTATCCTAACGTCTTATTTCAGGAACATTAGAATGGTGGAAGTCAACCCTAATTGAAAAATACTTCAGCAATCATCGATTGTGAAGCTTTGATGCCCCTCTTTCTCATCTCCCAGGATCCCCCTTTTCGCATCTTCTAAAGGCCTCTACTCCACTAATTCAGGCCAAACTTTCTTGGTCCCTGGGGAATTGTACATAGATCAATGTATGGAATGATCTTATTATGAATCAGGAACCTATTGGAAACATAAAAGCTCTCTTTCCCTTTAAATAATGGTTTCCTTATAAAGGGTATTCTCTCCTTTCTTACTTTTGTGTCTGGTCATCTAACAAGGATTGAAACAACTAGAAATCTCTAGATCCTCCTCCTCATCTTCGTTCTTTAGATTCTATTTTCTTCAATTCACTAGCAAGGTGTACTCCATTAAATCTCCAGCAAGGGGATGCGCATAGTTGCGGGAATTCAACATATTCCGTTAAATTTGGATACAATCTCTTATTATCAAATACAGAGGGTCCATCCTCTTCTAAACTCTAGGATTCAGACTCGTCAGGCCCTTCTTTTCCTAAAATTAACACCTTTTGTTGGCTAATGGTCCATGAGAAAATTTTGAACACATATAATCTTCAGAAAATGGGGCATTGTTGGACCACCCAGATTCCTTCTTTGCTTGTCATCCTCAAAATCGGTCCATCGCCTCTTTTTCAATTGTTCCTTTGCAATTCAGATTTGGGATTTTCTCTATGGGGTCTGCTCTCAGTAATATCACCCTTCATAAGGTTGGTATGACATGTTTGTAACTTGGAAACAATGGTATACTGGTGGTTTCAGGAATATGCCCCTTTTCTCCCAGCTCAGGAAATAAATCCCCAAATTCGTGTGTTGGGGGATATGGTTAGCACGAAATAAAGAAATCTTTCATGGAAAGCTCCAAACTCCTCAACGGATTTCTACTAAAGTTTGTGCATTAATCTCTGAAATTTTTTCCCTCTGGTCCTTTCCTTAGTTGGTTGGGAGGATTTTCGTTGTTTCACTCTGGGAAAGCGGGAAAAAATAGTTGGAAGCATCTTCCTACTACTAGCAAAGCTACATTGCAATTGATGAGCTTCAATAGACCATGGAGGAGGTATTTTCATTGGTTTTTTGTTTTACTTTTGTTTTAAGTTTTAAATCTTAGAGTTAACATATTACTTATTTAATCATGTTATTTACAGTTATCATTAAGAAAATGTAAAAGAGTTGTGGAAATGAAAATCAATGAAATTATGTTAAATCAAAGTTGTTAATGCATATGTATTTAATGAGTGAAATTGCCTAACATCCTAGATGGGTGTTACAGGTCTCTTATCCTCGAGTAGTTTCTCCATGTGAATATGATGCCACACATGCTCCATGCAATCCAACATTATAGTTTGTTAAGTTCCTACCGCATGCTTGGTTATTTTTGTAGGTTAGTTGTAGTCCGAGTCAACTAGTAAATTAATATTGGAAATTCAACTTCCATGCTTCCAAAGTTGAGGCATACATGTTATCAGTCAATGGAATGATCCAATGATGTGTGTGGGGTGGATAAACACTTCCTCCATGCACTCATCTTTCCTCCTAATCACTTATAGATCCAAATCCTATACACCTAATTTGGTCCTTGAAAGTGCAGTTGACTTTGTAGTTGTGGTCCAATGCCTACTTGGAGTTATGGTTGAGCTGTGGTGGTAGAATCCACTTCCACCTATATAATCCCTTACCGGAACTTTATGAATTGTCTGTGACTTCATGGATTTGTCTCCCTACCATTCAACCCTAGTCGAAAGATATTTTCATATGTCAATCCATTTGGATTTTCTCGATGATCCATATCAACTCACAACTCCCCAATGGGAGGATTTTGGTCCCTAAAAGTGGCCAATAAGAGACGAGGAAACAAATCCATGTCTTTTCTTCTCTCATACCATTTTTCCTTCCTTGTTGATTTCTCTTTAAGTCCAATCTGTCATAGTTCATTTACACCTCTTCAAGTATATTGGACCTTCTTCTGCAACATTGTATCCTCCTACAACTCCCTAAGTGCATTCAAGTAGAAATTGATCTTGTTCTCCCCCATTCAAAAAGGACAGTTCTTACAGTTGCAAATTCTCCACCTTCATTTTTGAATACATGTGCATGTATGTAGGTAGATTCAATGCAAATGCATTAGCATTGACTTAATTAGTGATTTTGAATGGTCCATATCTCAATGGATTCAACTTCTTGGTGACTCCATTCACTCTTCATTGAGATAGAGCTAGAACCTAACCCCAATGCATAATTTTTTATTGATCCTATGCTAGTTGTGTCAAATTGTGTACTTCCTTTGACTCTTCTCTGAGGTGCTCTTTCACTTGCAGATGAATCCGCTTGATATTGTTGATGAATATACGTTCTCTATTTTCCCCCTCATGTGCTTCCTATTCAGTGTCCATTTATTTCCCAAACATAAGGTCAAAAGGTGAAAGTGTCAAATAACTATGACAACACTCAAATGGGGATTATTTGTTGGAATAATGCACTACATTGTTATAATAGTGCTAAATATAAATCAGTTCGTCATTCTAGGTCTTCAGATGTTACCTATTGTAGCTTATCAACTGCACCAAAGTTATGTTACCTACTTTGGTTTTCACATTAATCTAAGAATGGAATGTAGTGGAATTATTCAACTTAGTATACATTCTTTCCCATAGGGCTATCCAAAAATTACCCAAAAATATTGCATCTTGATCATACACAATCGAATGAGGCAATCTAAAATATAGGTCCATTCATTACAAAAAATTAATTCAATTGCTTCGTGAACCTTGATTGACTTCTTGCAAGGCATCATCACACACATTTTGTTGAAATGGTTCACAAACACAAACAAATAGTCATGGCCTTGGCTAGTCATTGGGAAGCCTCCAATGAAATCCACTGAGATACTCTCCCATCGTTTGCTAGGAACTAGTAATGACATACAACCAAAGTCTCATATTACTTGGTTTAATAGAACTACAAATAACACAACCTTGAATATATTTGGAAACATGTTCTTGCATATTATGCTAATACACTTAACTCTTTAGATTCATCAATGTTTTTCCAATTACAAAATGGCCAACACTTCTTGAAGTATGATTTTCATTGATCAATTGAACTCTCCTTTCCTATGGAATACATAGTTTGTCTAACTTATAAAATGGACCATATTGGAGATAGTATTCATTCTCTTCTAAAATGATTTTTTATTTTATATTTCAACTACTCAAGTTCATCGCCCCATGAACACCTCGCCAATTATGTTGATCCCTGAATCTGGATCATCGATCTTCCGTTAAGAATAATCTTGACTGTTGATTTGCTTCACCTTCCAAATGGCTGAAAACAAATCCAGGCCGTCGATATGTTTCATTTTCCCAACTACCGAAAATTAATCTCAACCAGCGATCTTCTAGACCTTTCCAAACTCTGAAAAACTTTATAAGTTTTTAAATCAATTCAGAAGGAATTTGGGCCATTGATTTCGAAATCAAACATGATCTCAGTCGTTGATCCATCAAACTTCTCCCAATTCTTCAACATCCATTAAAACATGATTTTTTCTCTCCCAAGTCAAATTTTAACTTTGCAACTCTGCAAATTGATGCCCTGCATCATATCTTCAACAATTATGAGCCATTTAAAACTTTAATCTTCTCATGAATTTGAGGATTTCGCTCTAATTTTCTCCATTTCTCCCCAAATATGTTAGAGAACAAAATTTGTAACAATGAATTTTACCAAATTCGCACTGGTTCTTGGCCCATATAGGTCCCTTATAGAAACAGAGGATATGACACCATAATGTAATTTACCCCAGTCCAACTGAGGAACATTATGTGCAAAAATACTCATCAAATTCAATATTTTCTACTTAATAAATTCTCGTAGTTTATCAGCTACATATTACACATATTTAATCATTTGATCGATGTAACATAGTTCTAAATGCATGTAACATGTATTAAAAATGTGAATTCATCTAGTAAGAAACAAACACAAAACATTCATATGAACCATTTACACATCATAATATCATCATAAAAACAATAGAAAACTTCATCAGGGTGCATACAAAGGATTAACCTATCATCCATAGGAATTGTTGTTCATTTTATCTCAACAAGAAGTTTCACATGGATTGAGGCTATGAGTCCACAAGAAGATTCGACCCTCTTGGTTGTCCACTCTCCACACATGACAACACCAAAACCTAGGTTTTACTCCCAGAGCAGTTCCAATCCTCCAGCTCTCTTCCCCACAACTTGCACAACCCAAGGAATGTGCCCACTTCATGACTCGCAATCCCTTATGCTGTATCATTTGTTTATGAGGGCCTCCAATGCACTCGGTTGGACAATAATCTCTCATCCAGGGACTCGAGAAATTCTCAGCTATCTCAAGAGTGCTCACAATATCCATTTCCTCAATAAGAAAACACACTATAGGCTTACAAACCATTTTTACAATCACATTGACCTCTTTCTCAGTACTAAACATAGTCAAACAATGGTTTCCTTCAAGCACAATATGGTTGGTGCTCTTCCCAACACTAAGATCTTCTATAGCTACACAAAATATGCATATTAAAACTTGTCTCATTTCCCATACAAATTTATTTATTCTCCCATGCTTGCTTGACTTACACTCCTCCCAAGGATTATTGTATCCCGACCCATGCTCTCCAGTAACTAAGGGATGCGACTTCTCACACCCACCCTCTTATATGAGTTTAATGATTGGCCTTGGGAACAATCAACAACAAATAGATGGTTATACACAATGATAATAATTTCAAGAATGTGGGTTGGATTAATACCCATGAATAAGATCCCCCCTTGAAGCCCTCTCTCTTATGGAATCATAGCCCCCCATTGTTTTTATCCATCTCGTATCGCATCCAATGATTACTATTTTTATTAATTATTTCAATGTACATAATCTGCAATTCAACCCGTGGCCACAATAAATCAATACAGGCTCTTCACTCCAACATTTTGTCTCACCCTCTAAATCAAATTTATACATTTACATTATAATTTGTGGGGATTATGATCCACACCTCGGGGGATGAGATCTAGATGGATTGAATGCCGAGAAATGAGGAGCTTAGACGTGCCAATATTGCATGAAACGAAGCATGGACAAAAACATGTAAATGAAGTACTTGGGAGGTGAGGCTCAAATAGAAGCCGCACCTCTAAAACTAATTACTAGTAAATTACTCAAAGCTAATTAATCTCACAATGAACGATAGAAAATATGAGAAGTCAAAATGAGTAACTTGATATTATGATAAGGCTTGTTAGGTCTTTATATAACATTACAAAATGGTCAATTTGACACAGTAAAAAAAAACTCATTAAATGGGTCTATATTATTAATATAATAGATCTAACTACCCAACTAACTAAGTGGTGGAAAATAAAACCCAATAGAATAATGGAAAGAGCTCATTAAATGAGTCTTTATTATTATAATAATAAATCTAACTACCCAACTAAGTAAGTAGTAAAAAAATGAAACCCAATACAATAATGGAGAAGTGAGACTCTCTTTGACCCATATGGACAACCTGTTAGCCCAATTAATTAATGAAGAAGTGGGCATCTCCTTGATCCACATGGGAAATCAATTAGCTTTATAGATTTATGACTTTTGCATCTGAATTTACATCATATATCCCATAAAATTTGGATCATTCCTCCCCCCTTAGAAAATGATGATCCCCATCATTTCATTCACGCTAAAAAGAGAAACCACATTATCGTACCATTATGATTACAATATGAAAATACTCAATTAAGAGAAGGGTTCTTTTGTGGTTGACCCATAACCATGGGTTTGTGGCTGAACCATAACTTAATTGACAATGGCATTATACATGGGTAGAAAAATAAAGAAATTTTAATAAAATCCCAAAATTTTAAAAATAATATGGAAAAATCATGACTTTGGGGGTTGTGAACATTCTTCTACAAATATATTCATAACTTATGCTACATGTGATTAAATCCAATTTTGTCGAAGACCCATTTGATCTACTGAAGATATATTTCCATCAATATATGGAGTGTGTTTTAAGGTGCCCCATGGAGTGAGAAAAATTAGGCCAAATTTGAAGGGTGCGAGATCACGCTGGTTACAAACATGTGCTTCTTCAAACAAAGATATCTCATAACATAGACAACGAAATGAAATTATGTGAAATAACCATTTGGTATCTTGAAGAGATATTTCTATCCATATGTGGAACTCCCTCTTTAGTTTCCTGATCAGAGATAAAAATACCATTGAATATGGAGGTACGCGCGGCCTCCTTGGTTCAAATACATGTTGAGATTCAATCGATTATATTTCTCAAATCTCGTAAAATACTCATTTGAGATATTGAAGATATATTTCTAGCCATATGTGGAACACCTTCTGTAGTTCCCTGAGCAGGGATAAAAATACCGTTGAAGTTGGTGGTACATGCGGTTTCCTTGGGTCAAATACATGCTAAGATTTAATCGATGATCTCTCTCAAACCAGGAAGCGAAATGATATTATGTGAAATACCCACTTGAGATATTGAATAGATATTTCCAATGAACTATGGAAGAACCTCTAAAATGTTGTGTAGAGATCACAACACCTCTTTGAATTTGACTAAGTGTAGAGGGCCACAAAGGATGCCAAGGGTTTGTAGAGAAACATTGGTTGTTATAGAGCTCGTGGAACCTTCTTGGGAAGCATGGACAACCTGCAAATTTGTTTAAAATTTTTCATACCAATGGATGTCGTGGATCCATGTATGGATACAATGAATCCATGTATTGTTCTCCTTGTAATGGTGAATGGAGATCCGAAGGTAAAAACACCCTATAGTGCATGTGGAGCAATTATGATGCTTACAGTGTATGGACTGACAAATAGATTTTGATAGTACCAAAAGGAGGTTGGTGATTGTTGCCAATGTTTGAACCCGCAACATGCTTCAAACCCTTGCTCAGATGGAGAACATACTCGCTCTGATACTAGTGATCTGGATCTCAAGGGATGAGATTTGGATGGCTTGAATGCCGAGAGAGGAAGAGCTTAGATGTGCCAATATTGCATGAAAAGAAGCATGGATAAAAACATGTAAATGAAGTACTTAAGAGGTGAGACTCAAAGATGAGTCTCACATCTAAAACTAATTACTAGTAAATCACTTAGAGTTAATTAATCTCACAATGAACAATAGAAAATATGAGAGAATCCAAAATGAGTAACTTGATATTATGAGAAAGCTTGCTAGGCCTTTATATAGCATTACAAAATGGTCAATTTGACAAAGTCAAAAAGAGCTCATTAAATAAGTCTCTATTATTAGTACAATAGATCTAACTATCCAACTAACTAAGTAGAAAATAAATCCCAATATAAAAATGGAAAAAACTCATTAAATAAGTCTCTATTATTATAATAATAGGTCTAACTACCAAATTAACTAAGTAGTGGAAAATAAAACCCAATACAATAATGAAGAGGTGAGACTTTCTTTGACCTATATGGAAACCTTTTTGTCCAATTAATTAATGAGGAGGTGGGCATTGTCTTGATCCACATGGGCAATATATTAGCTTTATAGGTTTATGACTTTTGCATCCGAATTTAAACCATATACCCCCTAAAATTCGGATCAGATTAGAACTAGAGATATTACAATAGTGCAAAGGGATTTTACTTGAGTAGCCATTTTACTCTATATGTAGTCCTAGAATATCGAAGAATGATAGCTTTGTTGTCCAAATTTGGGCGGAGTCCAAATCCTTACAAATAATTGTTGGGGAAATTGTCATTAGTTAAATAAAAACCTTTCAAGGATTAACTATGAGCATTATTATTGGTTTGTATTCTGGCATCTTGGAGACTGTGTTTCTCTAATTTTTTCATAATCAAAGATACTAGAGGTATGGATGCATAGTTGGGTTTACAATTTGATTTTTACATTTGAAGATAGGGAGTGGCTTATTTCATGTTAAGTTATTAACCAATAGGCAACAATTAGGGATATATTTTCCCTAGTGTCCAATGTTGACCATCCTTGTAGAAATTTTTACATTAGAAAAACAAATTTAATATCATGCTGCTTGAATTTTAAGTAGATATTTAACATTTTCCAAAATCCAAACTTGAAGCTCAAGCACTTAGCTAACCATGTGACTTGTGCCAACATATTTTAAAAAATATAAAACAAAGTAAGACGAGGAGGAAATGTTTTTGGTCATCCTTTCCCTTCAAGGCTCTTTCCATGAACACTTGGTTTCTTAGTATGTTTGTACCCAGAGGTAGAAAATTTATTAATGGCTATTAAGTATAGAAAATGCTTGAAGAAGCATGACGATACAAAAGCCATGAATACAAGAAGCATGACGATAGAAAATGCTGCAAGTTCTATACTTAAATGGCTATTAAGTATAGAACTTGCAGCATCAGGTGCCATGAATACAAGAAGCTTCCTGAAGATACAAAAGCTGATGCCGGTGGTCAAGGTGGTGATTAGGGCAATAGGCGGTGTCATCAACGAATGTATTAAAGAGTGAAAAATGACGATGAATCAAGGGGTGTTGAATTGTTGCCTGCTAAGTTTAAACTTAGCAATAGGTGGTTGAATTTAAACTATAAATTATAATTTTAAAAAATGAAAATAAAAATAAAAAATATTAAATAAGTTTAATTTTTGTTGAATTAAAACTATGGATTATAATTAAAAAATAAAATAAAAACAATAAATTAATTTAGATACGACAAAAGTGTATTGATCAACATAAGTCATAGGAATCCAAAAGGAAAAGTAAGCAACCGTAAAATATTTGAAGGTGAAGATCTATGAGAATATAAATGAAAAATAAGTAGAAGAATACATTTCCTTTGACGACTGGAATCATAAATACAGAATGCTACTCAGCATTAGTGACTGACTAGAATCATAAATAAGATGTCAACCTGAATGCACCCTTTCCACTATAACTGTTACCCCGTGTTGGGGATTGATAGTGACGAATGCCACCGGGGCGTGCCTGTACGATGGAGAAAATGTGAACTTGAAGTGTTTGAGGATGATGGACAATGCCACCTTGGCTTCTAGAACTACAAAATTCTGGCCAAGGCACACTTGCGGCCCACTAGAAAAGGGAATGAAGGTCGACGGATGATTTCCTGTGGCTGTTGCTACTCCATCTCTGAAACGCTCAGGCCTGAACTCATTTGCATCGCCACCCCAATACTTTGGATTTCTGTGGACTGATAATATGTCTACTATCACATTCACACCCTTGGGAATCACCATATCTTCTCCCAGTTTCGAGTCCTTAAATGCATGTCTTATGATTCCTGCATCTGGGGGATATAATCTCATCGTCTCGTTCAACACCATTCCCATCTGCACAGGGATACCCAATCTTGTTAGTTAAGAGTCAAAAGGTAAAACTATAATTGCATTGTAAGATGTGAGGTAATTCATCGACTCTTCTCATTTGTGTGTTTGTGTATGGGTATATTTAGTCTGGACACTTACACAGATCCATGTATATTAGTTGCGCAACCTGAAGTGTACATCTCCAGGTTGTTCACATCTCCAGTTTGTCCACCTTGGAGTTGCCCATATTCAAGACTTCAAGTTGGGCAACTTAACTTAGGATGGATACTCACACAGGTCCATTTTCATATTCAGGGATTCAATTTGATGGAGTTGAGCAATTTCATGTTGTGGAACTTGGAGTTTTTCAGGTTGTGCAACCTAGAACTGCAGAATGGATATTACAACCATGTACATTGATTTAATTTGAATGAGTTGTGCAACTTCAGATTAAGTAATATAGAGCTGCCCTTCTCCAGGTTGTAGAACTTAATGTGACTTGGGGTTGTTAGAGAATAATGGAGAATAAAATCTTATTGTTACAAGCAGATTCTCGAGCGGTTCAGATCCGTTTATTTCGGAGTCTGTTAAACCTACTCCTCTGCTATATATATGTAATGTTCTTCAATGCAATATAATAATCGATATGTGCTAATTCTTCCAATTCTTTCTTGGTATCAGAGCGGGTTAGCGATTGCTGCATTGAGAAGCCATCCATCAATCTGTTGCATGGAGGAGTCGTCAGTCAGACTCTGATTCGCTGTGCGTGGAGGAGGTCATATTTATTGATAAGATGTGATTGCTATAACTGATAGAGCCGTCGATTGAAGCTTTATTGCTGCCATCGTTGAATCTGTCCGCAGAAGAGAAAGCGTGCCCCGGTCCTGGTTTCCTACCTGCCGTCTGATATAAACAACATCTGTGAATCGTCCAACACAGCCTTGTATTAATCCATCAATCATTTGACATGTGCATCAACATCTAAAAAGAAGAAGTTCATGGAAGGCACCAGTTGTTTCTACACAGAAATTTCTGTCTCTAAGAGGTAATATGGATTCTTTACCTATGGATAAATTTGATGGTAATAATTTCCATACATGGAAAGTTAAAATTCAAATGCATTTGATGAATAGAGGTTTGTGGAGCATAGTAAAA
>ML806425.1:150580-165175 GCA_009831015.1 Picea engelmannii
GTCAGAACAATTCTTGGTTCGTAACCAAACCAGATCACAAACTTCTCTCCTGCACAAAGTGATTGAATTCCAAATCCTTTAATTACAACAAGCAAACAAACAATCCATTACCAGCATCCCATAGAAATTAGTTGTGAAGTACAGTACCATATCTTCTAGACCACTCAACCAAATATGGGAAAGCTCTCTTTCTGAAATTGTGATCTACGGAGGCCATGTCTGTGCGCAGCGCCTGCTGCATAATGTTCGCTATGTCCAATAGATCGCCGATAATAAATCGTGGGGGAAGACCTTTGAATCCGTGCTTTTTCAGCGCTCCATGGATAACCCATGGCGTCCATAAGTATTTGAGGAAGAAACGTAGCAGAAAAGGGGATATTACAGCGACAAATAGTGTGAATAGCAGACCAGTGATACCATCTCCTGAGACATACATGAGGAAATGGGAATAGAGAAAAATAAGTCCAGTGAGTGTTTTTCGCCTATGAACACGAAATAATGGTGAGTAGGCGAATGTCTGTACCGGGATTTCAGGAATAATGGGCATCTATGATCGATCCATTTCCATATTGTTAACCAAATCGTTTTTCGAGAGTACGAATTTAAAGGCAGGCTACAATAATTTATTGGTTAATAAAAACGCCTTTTTGGATAAGAAATCCACACGTCATTATTGACAGATCAAAATACCAAAAACGTTAAATTGACGTTTAACAGTGTAGATTTTCCGTCAAAATCTGTTGTAGGTACTTACACATTAGAGGGTTCTCTGTTGTAGGTACTTACACATTAGAGGGTTATAAGTATATACTGTCTAGGTTAATAACTATAATTCATGGCTTCAGCTTTCTGGGCACAACAGTGAGGTTGATGACACTTGGACAATGTTAGTTGAGGGAGTAAATGGACACCCAAATTACAAATTCCAATGCTTCAGCCCGGGTCTTCTGAAATTTACACAATATACAAAATATTTTGACATTTATGATATACAAAATATTTTGACATTTATGATTTTGAGTAAAACGTGAAGTGACAGACATAAAATAATTTAACCGTCATCAATTTTTGTCTTACAGACTGGGTAAATTTGAAATTACAAGCCTAGTGGTAGGTAATGATATTATCAATAAATATTCACCAATATGCCCTTTTTTCTTTTTTTTTAAATGTTTTTAAGTACAGTCGTGACAGTGGTCGTGTGTGATGTTCTTACTAAATGGTAAGTCTTAAGTATTCTGCGAAAGGTTGTACGTTACACTAAAGTGTATTAAGTTCAGTGTATATGAACTACCCCTAAATTTAATAATCTGGCATGATATTCACCTAAATTTAATACTCTGGCATGATATTCATTATTTTGTAGTGGGGTGTTTAGAAGTTGCCTAAATATAAATATATATACTATTTAAAAAACATTCTAGTCCACAAAATATTGATCCAAAGATTTAGACCCAATAATCTTCATGGTGACATTTGGTATTTTGTCTCTAAAGTGTTTAGAGATTATCCAAAGATTTAGACCCAATAATCTTTATGGTGACATTTCGTATTTTGTCTCTAAATATTGTAATATATGTTGAGATATATAGGATTTGATTTAAAAATATTTTAAATTATATTAGCAATATTTAATAATATTTATAGATATATATGATTTAGTTTAAAAATATTTTAAATCATGATGATGAAGAAGATGATGATTATTAACGTCTACTAAGACCAAATTGGGCTATAGGACCTTAAGAGGGTAAGTGATTACTTGCAATTCTTTATAATTTTGTTTTTGTGCTAGAAAAGCATTAAGAGAAACTTTTCAAGATCACTATATTTTTGTTGAGCTAAGAGGTTAGGAAGATTGATAGTGTGACAAATATATAATTTTAAAAATATATTATAATAGTATTTAAGAAAACAATGTTATATAGGTGCTCACAATGTTATTGTTTATTTACAAAGCATTGATTAATTGGAAGATTTACTTTTTATATAGATTTTATATTTTAAGAGAATGTATTTCTCTGATCCGGATTTTATGATTTTATGAGCAGAACGAAATGACTACAGATTATTAACATGTGCTTAACACAAAATAACAGTGATACAGTAAAACCGGCTTTCTATTCAATAAGGAAATAAGCTGAAACTGTAAAATGCAGCGGAAATAAGCTTGATGGAATAGTGGCGGCTTATCTCTGAGAAAAGATGTGATGGTTGCGCTCATTTGCAAGAAGATGATTACAATGAGGCTCTGAAGGCCTTTTTATAATAAACGGGAATGCCCAAAACCCTAGACATCCCAAAACCTAACCCTAGGAGATGAAGTGTCAAAAGTCATGTGGGCCCTGTTTCGGTAAGTTAGTACATCAACTTCCCGGGGTCGTAACTTTTGCATACGATCTTCGTTTTAGGCATATGATAGCCCGTTGGAAATGTACCATCGAGGAGATTCATTTTGGGGGTTCAATGATGCCTTTGGCTATCATTGAGAAGCTCGATCCTAAAAAACCTTCATTTAGGCCCTCAAAATGGCCCCGGAAGTTAAAACTGCTAAAAATAGTAAATTGTCAGAAAACTGTTTTGACCCAGTTGGAAGAGGTGGGTGGCCACCAATATCCACCTGGATCAATCCTCCCTCCTTAGGAAGCAATGGTCTCCATTGCGTTGAGTTCCCCCATCAGATGAGGAAATTTGTGTTGAATTTGGCCCCAGGTGAGCCACTTGCCTTGATGCAGGAGATGCCTTGCTTTGACGACTCGATAAAGTTGGATCCTTTGTTGTCGAGTGCCCTTGATTTATGTGTCCACAATCTAATCATTGGATGTCTGTTGTCTGTAATCGGGGTTGAGCTCTGTTGGTGTCAGCTGCTCTGCTACGTCTGAGATGTCCAATAATGGTGGGAAATAAGAGCGAAGGAGATCCATGTTGAACACTGGGTGCAGGCCAAGGAAAGGAGGAATGTTGAGCTCAAAATCATTATTCCCCACGACCTTGGTGATGTTGTACGACCCATAACGAAGTGGGCGAAGCTTCCGATGGGGTCCTGTAAGGCATTCTTTCTGCAAGTGAAACAAAACTTTGTCGCCCACCTGAAACTTATGTGGCACCCAATGTTGATCATGGCACTACTTGTACTTGTCATTGGACTTCTATAGGATATCCTGAACCTGTTGGCGGATGTGATGAATCTGCTCAATGAACCGGGTGGCTTTGTCAGCTTCAGTTGGAGCAGGAGATGAGTCAGTTGTTGAAGGAAAATCTCCCTGTGGACAGGTAGATCTCCTCAAAGAGATAGACTCTTAACTCTAAGACAGAAAGTGCTTATCATGGTCATTGGCTTCCTTTTAGATCTAGGTGGACTAGTGTGTGAGGAGGAAGGAGAAAAGAAATACCTTTAATCGACATTTGTCCCTACACGACTCGAGTTGAGCTCCAATCTTTCGCTCCTCAATGGATCTTGTAGACAAACAAAGTACGACCACTTCCTACTCTATCAAGATTAGTCCGAAATAGATCTATCTACTAAAGAGACAAATTCATGTGAGATTGAACACGAATTAGAAAGAAACAGGCCAAGCAAATTATATTAATGAGGACAAAATATTACTTACAGTCGTAGATGGATTGCAGTAGTTTCATCAAGTCCTCCTTGTCTAACCCTTGCTCAAAAGATCCATGATCTGAATGACAATAGCTTCACCAATTTCTCCCTATGAGATCATAGGTCTCTTGCTTCCAAATCATCTATGTTCCAACACCACTTATAAGATCATAAGTTTGATGTGATTCCCCCTTTCACCATGAGAAAGCTTACTTATATAGCCTTGGAGAGGCTTTAACCACTTGAGATATCCTTGGGGAAGTTGAGGATTTTCCTCCTTCAATTAGGAATCATCCCTTAGATCATGGCTTGAATAGGGATTTGAATCCAACTGCCTTCAGGGATTGAAGGGATCTTCTCCAAAATCATCTCAACAAACCAACTACTGCCCAGAATAGGCAACGCTCCCTTAAAAGGGCCATCAGAGCGTTATAGCACTCCCTAGTAGGCTTTAGGGGGGCGCCAACACTCCCTAAACCCATCAACTCTCCCTCAAAAGGGCTATTAGAGCTTTATAACGCTCCTAGACAGTGTAAGGGGGGGCGCCAGCACTCCTAAGAGAGGTATAGGGGAGCGATCTCCTCCAAAAACTCAGTTTTTGTGGTTCTTTCAGATGGCAAGAGGTTCATAAGCCTAGTTAACCATTCCTCCTCTTCCAAATCAAGTATTTGATGTGTTAAGTGTCCTTCTCATGTCATTATAGGCATGACATAGGCATCATGGCAGTGTGCTTTATTTAACACTTGCAACACTTGTGAGCAAAATGCGACACTTATAATGACGACACTTGCGACACTATCGAAGTAAGTAATTTCGATGTGTAACATCAGTCGAGGTGACCACAAGGGGAAGTGCAACATCTATGGGACCCAATGGTTGGAATCCCAACTCCACCTAAAAGGGGTTGTGCCCGGTTGAGCTATGAAGGGCTCGGTTGTAGCTATGTTGGACATAGGGAAGGCTCTCATCCCATGTGTGAGGGTGCTTTGAATTATACATGCAAAGGATATGCACAATCATTCGATTGACGATCTCGGTTTGGCCATTTGTCTGGGGGTGGAAGGTTATGGATTTGGTGAGCTAAGTGTCTAGCAATGACTAGAGGCTCGACTAGAATGTGCTGAGAAATCGACTATCCCGATCTGAGACAATGGTTTGTGGGATTCCAAAATGTACCCAGACTTGTTCAAAGAAGAGCTTGGCAGTGGCCTCTGTCGTGATGTTCTTCTTGCAGGCAACCAGAATCGCCATCTTCGAAAAATGATCAACAACCACAAAAACATAGTCATTTCCCTGCTTGGTGGACGGGAGGCCCGACATGTAGTCCATTGAGATGGATTCCCATGGCCTGTCAGGAGTAGGAAGAGGGGTGTACATGCCCTGTTTCTTAGTGGTTGGTTTGGCAATAACACAGGCAGTGCAGGACCTGATATACTTGTTGACCTCCTGTTGAAGTCTCGACCAGTAGAAATGTTTTTGTAGCATCACCACTGTATTTTCGACGCCGAAGTGTCCTGCCACCCAACTATAGTGGGCTTCCAAAATCATCTTCGCTCACTTGCTTGATGGAACACAGATATGGTCCAGATGACACAACAACCCATCCTGAAGATGGAAATTATCGACAACTGTGTTTGCACCCAACATTTGGTAGGTGGTGGAAAAGTCCGGGTCTATCTCATGGAGTTTGGGCCATCCAGAGGTCTCATGGCCACAGGATTCTAGCAGAGTGGTGAGTGTCGCGACTGGCGGTCTGCTGAGGCAATCAGCGATGCGATTGGTGCTTCCTGTTTTATACTTGATGTTGAGGTGGAATTGCTACAAGTATGTGGACCACTTTTGATGGCGATCATTCTGCAATTTTCCTTGTGCCTGCATGAACTGCAGTGGCTTATGATCAGTGTGGATGATTGTCTCCTTCCTGAGAATGTAATGTCTCCACTGGCGGCAGGCTTGCACAATGGACTGCATTTCTTTGTCATAAGTAGGGTACTTACGGACAACCTCTGATAGTGTCTCACTATGATAGGCCACGGGGTGGTTGTGCTGAGTGAGAACGACGCCCACCGCATAGTCTGAAGCATACGTCTCGATCTCAAAGGGATGTTGCAGGTTTGGTAGTGAAAGTACTGGGGATAAGCATAAGCGCTGCTTCAAATCGTCGAACGCTTTTTGTTGAGACCGGCCCCGTGCAAATTTTTCCTTACTACCACCCCTGGTTATTTGGCTAAGGGCCCATGCAATATGGGAGAATCCCAACACAAACCTGTGGTAGAAATTGGCAAGGCCCAAGAAGCTCTGAAGCTCAATGAGTGTGGTTGGGGCTGTCCAGTCATGAATGACTTGGATCTTGGCTGGATTCATGTGTACGCCATGCTGATCAATTATGTAGCCCAGGTAATGGACCTTGTCCATGCCGAAGGAGAATTTTTCCAAGTTGGCATATAGCTTGTGCTGCCGCAGGGTGTGCAAAACCTGTTGAATATGTTGCAAATGTTCGACCCAAGTCTTACTGTAAATGAGAATGTCATCCAGATACACCACTACAAAAGTATTGGTGAATGGTCGCAGGATATCGTCCATCATCCTCATGAAAGTGGCTGGAGAATTTGTCAAACCAAAGGGCATAACCAACCATTCAAAAAGGCCTTCCTTTGACTTGAAGGCGGTTTTCCATACATCTGTATGTTCTATCGGGACTTGGTGGTAGCCAGACTTCATATCAATGTTACTCAAGTATTTTTCCCCCGTGAGTTGATCAAGGAGGTCGTCGATTCGGGGAATCGGGTACCGATTTCTGACTGTGATTTTATTCAGAGCCCGGTAATCAATGCAGAGTCACCAGGTTCCATCTTTCTTTTGTACCAGCACGATTGGGCTCCCGCAAGGTGATGAGATGGGACGGATGTGCCTCTTGTGGAGTAGTTATTGGATCTGTAGCTTGATCTCCTCATTTTATAATAGAGAGCGACGATAGACTGGCCCATTGGGCAGCGATGCGTTGGGGGTCAAATCGATGGGGTGCTTGACCTGACAGTGTAGAGGTACCTCGATAGGTGAGGAGAAGATGTTTGAGTATTCTTCCACGACCTTATCTACTTGCTTCTGCTATGTGGAGAGGTCGGTCGCAGAGACCCTAGATGTGGTTGTGATCTTACGCTTATTCTGAGAGCGAATCACGAAGAAGACAAACTTCCTCATCTAAGAGATGACCTTCCTACATTGCTTAGCAGAGATCAAGGAAATAGCATAGGTGGGACTGCCTCGGGTATCCTGTACAATTTCCCATTCAAAATAATAATAACACTACGAGGCCTAGACTCATATATAGCATGACATTTCCATAAATAAGGTTGGCCCAAAAGAACATCACAAACTTCGAGAGGAGCAACATAACACAATACCTCGTCTTTGAAGGGCTTGATGTTGTACAACAGTCGACACTGTTGGATGACGCAAAGATCGCTTCCTTGGCGAAGCCATCCAATAGTGTAGGGTTGTGGGTGCGGTGTTGTCGGCAGGGCCAACCGCTTGACAACCTCTACTGAGATGAGGTTCTTATGGCTAAGGCTATCCATGATGAAGTGCAGCGGGGTGCATTTTACCCACATCTTTGAATGGAAGAGGCGTTCTCCTTCTTCTGGCTTGTCTGGTTCACCAGTCTGGAGCTTGGTGGTAGCAATGGTGGCATTGGGTTCCGCATCAATGATCCATCTTCCCCTTTCTGGTTCTGGCTCAGAGTTTGAAGACCCATCTGATTCAGAGGCTTTCACTTCGGCCACCAGCGATTGCTTTGAGCGGCAGTCAGTAGTGTTATGCCAAGGGCTCTTATGGAAGTCACACCACTTCGCGGTATCTTTCTTTGTCTTTTTGATGTCTTTCTTTGCTTGCGGCTTGGACTGGTTGTCCTGATATTGTCCATCTTTTCTCTGTCCTTTGTTCTGTGGGTTGGGTCACCCTTTCCTGGCTTTTGTTGTGAGGGGTTCCTAGGCCCAAATTGTCGTGTCTTTTGTTTGAGCTTCTGCTTGATTTTGACGGCATATCAATAGGCCGTGCCCAAGGATGAGATGTCCAAAAATTCCATTTCAGTCTGGATGTATCTATGCATAGCGCCACGATACTTGAGCACCAGATGTTGCTCTGAATATTTGATACCCATCTTGGTGCGCAAGGTATGAAAGATATTCGTGAAATCCGACATTGCTTGGTCTCTTTCTTGCCGCAGTGTGGTCCATTTGGTATACAAGTCGTCATAACTTCCGACAGGGTAGTATTGTTCCTTAATAGCATCCCTGAAGGAATCCCAGGTGGCTGTGACTGTAAATAGTGAGGGTTCCTCTGTTTTCTTTTGCTCACAGAAAGTTTCCCACCAATCTTTGACGTGGGTAACGACTTTGAGGAGCGCAAAAGTAATATTTTCTCTATTCGAAAAGTTATGAATAGAAAAATACCCTTCTAGTAGATTCAACCACTTGTCTACAACATCTGCGTCTATCTGACCTTCAAATATAGGAATATCGAAGTTTATTTTTAACTTGAAGGGGGTGGCGCCTCCGCTCGAAGAAGATGCGTCACCTGTTGGTAGTCGTTGAAGTATTTGTGCGAAACTATCCATCCTCTCGTTCCTTTGTTGCGTGAGGGATTCCTCAATCAACGATTTGAAAGGATCTCCTGTCCCATCATATTTCTTTTCTCCTACCATGAGAGGTCGCTTGGGTGTGCGAGATATTTTGTCCTCAAGAGAAACAAGCTCGAAACCCAACTCTTTGTACTCCGACCTCGTTGGGGACATGCATTAAGACGACAAGGAGCAGACCACTCTGATACCACTGATATGGATTTTATGAGTAGAACAAAATGAATACAGATTATTAACGGGTGCTTAACACAAAATAACAAAGATACAGTAAAACTGGTTTTCTATTCAATAAGGAAATAAGTTGAAACTCTAAAATGCAGTGGAAACAAGCTTGTTGGAATGGTGGCAGCTTATCTCTGAGAAGGGATGTGACGCCCGCTCATTTGCAAGAAGATGATTACAATGAGGCTCTGAAGTCGTTTTTACAATAAATAGGAATGCCCAAAACCCTAGACATCCAAAAACCTAACCCTAGAATATGAAGCGTCGAAAGTCACGTGGGCCCCGTTTGGGTAAGTTAGTACATCAACTCAGGGATCGTAACGTTTGCATACGATCTCTGTTTTAGGCGCATGATAGCCCGTTGGAAAGGTATCATCGAGGAGATTCATTTTGGGGGTTAAATCATGCCTTTCTCTATCATTTAGAATTTCGATTCTGAAAAACCCTCATTTAGGCCCTCAAAATGGCCCCGGAAGTTAAAACTACTAAAAATAGGAAATTGTCAAAAATGTCAGAAAATTGTTTTGAGCCAGTTGGAAGAGGTGGGTGGCCACCGATATCCACCTAGATCATTCTCTTTCTACCTTATTAAAAATATAAAGTTTACAATTTCTTTTTCTTTTGATAACCTCCATTAAGACCATTTAGTCTGTTGTTTACTTTTTCAGTGTTATTATGAAGTTTATTGGAGTTTATTTATAATTTTGCAATATTTATTTTCCTTTTAAAATAAATAATTTTGACATTCTAACTTAAGGTTATTGGATTCTTTTTAATAAACCACTTTTTTTTATTCTCAATCACATTGTAATAACATAGTTTTCTTTAATTAATTACAATGCTATAAATGATGTTGATATCTTGAGAGCATTCTCTTTTACTATCCCCAATAACCAAGTAAAAAAATATCATATGTAATCCAAATTCTATTTAACCTCAAATACATTTGATTAATTGTAATATATATTAGTGTGTGTTGGGTTCTTGAACCCACAGAGATTAATTTGCAACACAAACAAGAAATCATAACGAAAACAATCAGACATGGAGAGACATAAATTTATGTGGTAAAATCCTCAGGGTGAGGGAAACATCCACGGGACAATGACAATGAGATCTTTATTGTTCAACAAAATATTACAACTAGCAACCCTGGAGAAGGCTTGAAGCCCGGCTCAATATCTGTCTCTCAGACACACATATTTAAATAACTTCTCCCATAGTTACAATGAAACTAATTCATTAATTGCTCCAACCTAATTTAGCAATTTTGTTTCAACAAGCCTAAACAATAGGCAACGGTTGAACAACCTTACCCTAAATTGGTTGTCACAGTTTCAACAATCTCCATCTTGACAATCAATTTACCTCATACCATGCCATTGCCCATTCATCACCTTCTTGCAAGCTAAAGATAGGTGATACTAGTGCTTCCAAAACAAAGCACCCATTTCACTGCTCCACCTGGATTTGTCATGTGACCACTGACAACACCAACTGCACGTGAAATATCTCATCCTTTCATCGCAATCATCAATATTTCTACTAGCACACCATACACGAGACATATAACCCTTTTCTTCTTCATCACTTGGACACAAAACCTGAAGAAAACTTATAATGGAAAGCAAAAAATATTTTAGCAGTTTCACATCATTCATACCAAATTTCCTGAGTATCGTTACCATGTACTCAAGTTGTGATAACCCAAAAATTACCATCAATCCCATCTCTGTGAATTTCTATGCTCAAGATTGTTTTGCTACTCCCAGATCCTTCATCTCGAACGTCCAAGTCAACTGAGCCAACCTATTGATCTTAACCATGCTACTTATTGCTACAAGCATATCGTCAACAATCTAAACACCAAGATAGTGAGTACCATAAACACAATGGTTACGTTCGCTTCTTGTATTTCTTGGCTCACCATGAAGGAATATGCATCTTGTACAATTGCCTGGTCTAGATCGAGGCCATACAATAATTACTTGAGATTTGCAAACTCTCCTGTCGTGATCCTGAGCACCTTTAGTGCTCCACCTCAAACTCTGTATTCAAGACCTTTGCCAAAAGCAGACGACACTGACCAAGGGATCTTGACACAAGCTCACCTCCATGCAACTTTCAATGGAGTCCTAGATCAACATTAACATGAACATCCCCTTGACCAAAAAACCAGCCAGAGTGGTCAAATAAGCATTCACCGCTCACCTCCAGGCCCATTTATAATGGAGTTACAACTAGCCTTTAAGCAGACTTGATTACATGTGCTTTCATGGACATAAAAAACTACAGGCAACTAACATGACCCGTAACCCACCTCCTACCACCTAACCACTTTATAATGGAATTACAACTAGCCTTTAAGCAGACTTGATTACATGCGATTACATGGACATAAAAAACTACGGGCAACTAACATGACCCGTAACCCACCCCCTACCACCTAAGTCTATGTCTAGACTTAACCAGTTGAATAAAAAGGGTAAACATGCCTAACAAGGTCTTACAACCATATGCCCAACTACATGAAAAATAAAAAAAAATTACAACTCCATTAAAAAATTGCATGCAATAACTACCCTTATCATCCTCCCCATGCTGCCATATCACAGCCCCACGACCCCTACACTCGCAATTTGTTGGAGTATCTCCTATTAACATAGTGACTCCTCTATGAGTTTCCACCTACTCTCTGATGGCTCTCCTTTACCAAGAGACTCTGATAGCTGTCGAACAAAAGAACTAAGGGCTGGTTCTTACGCCTGCCTTCACGATCTCATTTCGCCAGCTTTCATCCATCGCAACAGATAGAGAGATCTAGCACCTCGGTTGCCTCCAGCACCGCCTCTCCCACCAACACCTCATCCATCAAATTGTCTGAGGGTGTCTCAAACATTCACCTCTTGTCTATGCGCCCCTTGACATCCTTCGGAACATGGCACCCCGGCTTCGTCCTGGCTGTAGACCCTTTGGCAACCCAGGCACACCTTTCGAGCCAGAACTCAGGTGACCTCTGCTCGATCGAAAGACCACCAGACATCATCCTCGAGAGCACCATTGGTTCTTTTTCCAGGATCTTCATCTTCCCCATCCTCGTACTCTTCATTCACGGGCTAATGATGACACATTGCAACTAAGAACAAATACAAATGGTTCTTCTTATGGATTTCCACCGACAAATGCGTCTACAATCCTAGAGCAACAACATCAACACAACAGATCTCAATCTATTCACCAATGCTAACAATTTCTGAGCTTTATCTCCACATATGTATGGCTATCAAGTTGAACAGAGATGGCACTTCATGCTGGCACATGAACAAGCATTTAGTAGAGCAGTCCCAAGCTCCAACCTTCAACTCTCGCCAAATGCTATCTAGATTTGTAATTGTTGCGATCCTCGATTCAATGGTAGCAATGAAGGGCTTGAATCTCGTCCACAACGACACACACAAGGAAGAATTTATCAATACTTCGTGCAAGGTGACTCTGTATCCGCAAGTCTGCGTTTTATAGATAACCAGTGATTCAGCAACCTCCAGCATATACCATAAAATGGTTAATAAGGTAGAGCGAATATTTTCAAGAGATGGCGGCGAATGTGGCTACCAACGATGGCAACGAATCTCCTTCAGATGGAAACAATCTAATTTCTCTCGGTCGATTGCATGATCAACTCCGTTTTGGCAGCGAATCTCCTTCAGATGGATGGCAGTGGCGATAGATGGTGGCATCCTGCTTCAGATAATCACTAAAGCATAGAGATGGATGGCAACTCAGCGTATACCACTGCAGCGAGGACAATCTCCACAAATTTCGATGCAGCTACAACACTAATCGTCCACAGATTTAGATGTATATGGATGAAAACCAATACCTGGGTTCATGATAGTGCCCGTGCTTTGCACACGACCTCCTTGTTCCTTGTAGCGAATAAAGAGCAGACAATTTCAATGATCGTGGAGCTCTTACAATTGGTGAGGGGTTTCCTTCACGCATGATCCAGGTGGAACTAAAACCGCTTGAAAATACTCAAATGCAGAAAAGGAGGATCTAGGAATGACCCAGAAGTCTCAGAAGGGTCCCTAGGCTCAAAAAATGCTAAAAAAATAAAATTCTCAGAATTGGATGAAACCAATGCCATTGTGTCCGACTCATTCTCCCGATTCTGGCCATATATTTACTTTCTCAAACGGAGCTCGTATGAAGAAGTTATGACACTCTGAAGTTTTTCGAAAACAACGATAAAAAGTCAAACAGTGAACAAGCATACTGATGACGTCAATAGTATGGATGTTGACGTCAGCATGACACGTGTCACCTTCTAGAAGCCAACAGTTTGGCGGATCCAGCCAAATCTGACGGATTTTCGCCAAATCTGGCGATTACTGCCAAATCTGGAGGAGGTTCGCTAAGTTTGGCGAATTGGTTAGCGGCTCTGCTTATTTAGTCGAGCACGCAAAACAAGGCAGAGGGGGAGTTGGCAGAGGCTGCATTGGAATTCGTGCCAGGAGGTGTTCCAGGCGACTTGCTCAGAAATAGATCGACTTTATACTCAAAAGTTGTAGAATTTTGAGAGGATTCTGAATATGCTCTTTGTTTCTTCATCAGTGTAGCCGAACAGAAAAGTATCTCTAGAAGAGGAGTTGGCACGCTTTTCAAGACTGTACGGATCTAACAGGCAGAGGCTGCATTGGAATTCATGCCAGGAGGTGTCCCAGGTGACTTGCTCAGAAACAGGTCGACTTTATACTCAAAAGTTGCAAAATTTTGAGGGGATTCTGAATATGCTCTTTGTTTCTTCATGAGAGTAGTCGAACATAAAAGTGCCTCCAGAGCCCATTTGAGCGAGCCAAGCATACTCGAGTTTACAGTCAAAAGTTGCAGAATGACGTTTTCCAGCCACCTATGATGTCTGTTTCTGCCCAGAATCGTAGATCTGAAAGTTGGTTTTTGGGAGCTCTTATGTAAGCCTTTCTTTGTAATTTTTTAAGCATTTGAGATTAATTAAAGAGCGGTCTCGCTGTTGGAGTGGACCCGAAGATTTAGCCAGGAAGTCTGGTGAACTCCGTTACCAATTCTTGTTCATAGATGGTTTACTTACATGTTTATGTACTCATGTGCTTGATGGATGTTCTTTAATTTTGCATTACAAAGATGGTTAACAGTTAAAAATTCACATGCAAATAATGGTTAAAAGATATTGAATTTTATATCAAGTTGGTATCAGAGCGAAGTTAACCATTTGCTTTGTGAGTTGATGTTAACAATATCCAAGCTTCAACGTGATGAAGGAGAACTTGAAGAGTTTGATCCAGAGATTGGTTCAAGAAGAGAAATGATGTCTTCACCAAAAGGAGAAGAAGCAACTTCTTCTATCCCTTCTGAAGGGGAATTTTTGAAAGCTTTCATGAGAATGCAAATGATGGTAGAGGAGCTCTATCAAGATCGAAAGAAAGGTGAACAAGGTGGACCATCTCATACAGAAGATAAAAAAGAAGGAGGTGGTGAGGAACCCCCTAAAACCCCACCAACTTCTCGATCTTTTCTTGATGGTTCTATTCCTTCTCCATTTGAAAAGCAAAAAACAACAGTTGATCCTAATATGCCTCATTTACAGCGTGATATTAAGTTTGAATTACCTATGTATAATGGGGAGCTTAATGCTGAAAAATTGGACAATTGGATCCGTCAAATTGAAGTTTATTGTAGGATTCAAAATTTTACTGAAGATGATGTTAAAATTCAGTTGGCTTCTCTCCGACTTGAAGGGACTGCTCTCATTTGGTGGGAGAGCAGATCTCAAGAGGATCTTGTCACAAAAGGAAAAATTGTTTCTTCTTGGTATGAGTTCATTTCAGCACTTAAATTTTTTTTTTATCCATTAGGATATATGCAGCAAGCTATGATGGATTGGCAGAATTTGAGACAAAGTAAGGCACAAAGTGTGCAACAATACACACAAGAATTTCGAAAAAGAACATTGGTACTTGGTATACCTCTCTACACTCAGGAAACTCTTCTCAAATATATAGGAGGATTGCATACTTATTTACGTCATATGATATTGATGTTTAATCCGACTAACCTTGATGAGGTGTGTGTTCAAGCAACTCACATTGAGTCAAAA
>ML806425.1:165673-178002 GCA_009831015.1 Picea engelmannii
TTGTTGATAATGATGCTAACATTGGTTCTTCATGTGCTTCTACTTCTAAAGATGATGACAATTCTAAGGATAGAAAGAGGAATGCATTGTTTCATATAAGAGTGATTACAAAACAAACAAAGGTCGACACACTCATAGATAGTAGATCTCAAGTTAATCTTATTTCAGAAGAAGTAGTTATGCAATTGGGATTAATAACAAAACCACACAAGAAACCTTATCCATTAGGTTGGGTATGCAAAGATAAAAGAATACAAGTAACACAACAATGTGATCTAAAGTTTGCAATTACATCTAAGTTTGTAGATGAGGTTGAATTTGATGTGGTCCCACTAGATATCTGTGGAATTGTGTTGGGTAGTCCGTACTTATATGATCGAAAAATGATCTTCTATCGAGAACATAATCAGTATCACTTGTTTAAAGAAGGAATTGAGTACATAGTGCATTCACATTCATTCAAAAATGACAAATCATTGGGCACTCCACAACAATTAAAAAGGGTTGTTAATGCAAGTCAGAATTTGGCACTTATGTCTATATAATGTAAGGAAGAAAAGAAGCCTAAGCATGAAAAGGAAGTGTCATTTCACTACAATGCACCTGTTTTGGTTGATAGTGTTTCTATGGTTAAAAGTCAGCATGGTTCAGGTACAATCTCTTTCACATGTTCAATGTTTATATTCAGCTTATTACTCATCAACAGTATGTGGTTGGGTCTGACAATGTTGAATGAAGATGTGATTAAGAATGTGATTAATGTACTTAACAATGTTAGTGTAGTGTTGATTGTTGTATTGCTGAGTCAAATGTACAGATTCTAGGAAGAATGGATAGGTGATACAGGTCAAGTGGGGAGATCATGCCCTCACTTCATGTCTGAATGATACCATGCTTTTGGTGGTCCAAAATCTTCTCAGTGGGGAGGTGTGATCCAGGTGGATCTAAAACTGCTCGAAAATACTCAAATGCAGAAAAGGAGGATCTAGGAATGACCCAGAAGTCTCAGAAGGGTCCCTAGGATCAGAAAATGCTCAAAAATAAAAGTTTTCATAATTGGATGAAACCAACGCCATTGCATTCGGCTCGTTCTCCCGATTCCGGCCATATATTTACTTTCTCAAACGGAGCTCGTATGAAGAAGTTATGACACTCTGACGTTTTTCGAAAACAACGATAAAAAGTCAAACAGTCAATAGGGCATACTGATGAAGTCAGTGGTACGGACGCTGACGTCAGCGTGACACGTGTTACCTTCTAGAAGCCAGCAGTTTGGCGGATCCAGCGAAATCTGGAGGATTTTCACCAAATCTGGCGGTGACCACCAAATCCGGAGGAGGTTCACTAAGTTTGGCGAACTAGTTAGCGGCTCTGCTTATTTAGTCGAGCATGCAAAATGAGACAGAGGGGGAGTTGGCAGAGGCTGCATTGGAATTCGTGCCAGGAGGTGTTCCAGGCGACTTGCTCAGAAATAGATCGACTTTATACTCAAAAGTTGTAGAATTTTGAGAGGATTACGAATATGCTCTTTATTTCTTCATCAGTGTAGTCGAACAGAAAAGTGCCTCTAAAAGAGGAGTTGGCATGCTTTTCGAGACTGTACGGATCTGACAGGCAGAGTCTGCATTGGAATTCGTGCTAGGAGGTGTCCCAGACGACCTGCTCTGAAATATGTCGACTTTATACTCAAAAGTTGCAGAATTTCGAGGGGATTCTGAATATGCTCTTTGTTTCTTCATCCAAGTAGCCAAACAGAAAAGTGCCTCTAGAGCCCATTTGAGCGAGCCAAGCATACTCGAGTTTACAGTCAAAAGTTGCAGAATGACGTTTTCTAGCCACCTGTGATGTTTGTTTCTACACAGAGTCGCAGATATGAAAGTTGTTTTTTGGGAGCTCTTATGTAAGCCTTTCTTTGTAATTTTTTAAGCATTTGAGATTAATTAAAGAGCGGTCTCACTGTTGGAGTGGACCCGGAGACGTAGCCAGGAAGTCTGGTGAACTCCGTTACCAATTCTTGTTTATAGATGGTTTGCTTACATGTTTATGTACTCATGTGCTTGATGGATGTTCTTTAATTTTGCATTACAAAGATGGTTAATAGTTAAAAACTCACATGCAAATAATGGTTAAAAGATCTTGAATTTTAGATCAAGTTAAATTTCATATCAACGCACAAAAATAATACAAGAGAAAAGTGGGCTGAAGCTTCGCTTCCTTGGGCTCCTCGACACAACTCTCTTATGGATCAATATGCAATCGCGGATCTTAAAACAATAAACAGTCTCACTGTGCATGACAGGAGCGATGGGTTTCTCTTCCCTTCGGACACACAAAATAATTAGTTTCTGGACACTCTACTCTCCACATGTTCCTGGGCACTCCCATGAGGGAGTCATGCCTAGACTTGACGCTTTGATACCACTTCTTGTTGTTGGGTTCTTGAACCCATAGAGATTAATTTGTAACACAAACATGAAATCATAACGAAAACAATCAGACATGGAGAGGCATAGATTTACATGGTAAAACCCTCAGGGTGAGAGAAACATCCACGGGAGAATGACAATGAGATCTTTATTGTTCAACAAAAGATTACAACTAGCAGCCCTGGAGAAGGCTTGAAGCCCGGCTCAATAACTGTCTCTCAGACACACATATTTAAATAACTTCTCCCATAGTTACAATGAAACTAATTCATTAATTGCTCCAACCTAATTTAGTAATTTTGTTTCAACAAGCCTAAACAATAGGCAACGGTTGAACAACCTTACCCTAAATTGGTTGTCACCGTTTCAACAGTGTGCACATTCATACACACATATCTATTTAATAAGTAATCAACCTTCTTTTTAACCTCAAATACATTTTATCAATTATAATATATATTAGTGTGCACATGCATGCACACATATATCTATTTAATGAAAACTTATGACAAAATATAAAGCCATTGATGGAAAAGTCCGAGTGATTAATAGTTGGACCACAACTCAATAGGTTTTTTCTAATTTTTTATATTTTTTTTTGTGACTCAAATCAACAACTAGTGAGACATGTACTCGTGTAACCACTATAACATCCAAGCATTAACATCCAAGCATGCCAACACTACCCCTCATTGAACACACAAGGTAAGTCCAATAATAGACTTCACATAACTTAATACCTTAAAAATACACTCCATCACTAAATATTCTACACTTTGAAAGCAAATATTCAATGATATTATTAGCAACAAAATAACTCAACTCGTCTATATATAAAAAAATATTGATTTGAACTAAATGGGATACATGATATCATAAGAAATTCATAGTTATATTCATAAACTACTTTTTAGTGCTCTAATCGTGATATCCTAAGAAATTCATGTTATGTTCATGAACTACTTTTTAGTGTTCTAAAATGTTAATGCACATTTCACAAGGTTAACCATCTTCGTAAGAAAAATTAAAATATTTTGTAAGAAGTGGCTGAGAAGTGACGAGTACATTAAAATTAAGTGGGGGAGAAGTGACGGCTACACCTAAGTAAGAACGTGCGCATTAAAAAGCCACACCACCTATCATATGAAGCCTAGCCAAAATATCTCAAAGCACCACTTAGTAACATAACATCATCGTGGGCAAGAAACGAAAATAGATTTGGATCTAAGAAATAGGAATTTGAAAAACATTTTATTCTCTTGAAATTTTACATTATGATAGACAATTTTGTCAAATTTTTGCATTGAAGGTGGTTTATATCATTGTGATTATTTTTTTTAATCTCCTTAATCCTAAAGTTAGAGCATTGACTTTCGAAGCATCTTTGTCTTCTCATTGTGGATTTTGAACATCAAAGATTAGTACGTGGGAACTTCTATCCTATCAGTACTAATTTCGTTGGCCAAAGGAGCCAAAGAATAAGCTAAACGGCTCTTAACTACAAGGATTCACCCCAATAATCCAAGAGCTAATATTGTTGAACAACATCAAACTCAACCTTTTGAACTTGCACAATAATTTGTAAGGAACCATTAACACATACAGACACTCTACTAGCCCAAGAAAATTGATTCTATGTATTTTATGTATGAATATTATTAAAAAAATGGTTGTTCCCCTTTCTTAAATAAAATACAAAGGCTCAAAATTGATAAGTTATTTAGTATAATGGAATTCAACAAAGAAACATAATTTATCTCACAAAAGGGTAACCTCTAAATTGAATGGTTTGAATAGATTCTCAAAGAGTTGATATCACATAGGTTGACTCTTTGGTTATTTGTGTTGAAGAATACTTGTGTGAATTTCCATTCTTAAAGTGTGTTTTTCAATCCTTCTTCTATCCATGTGTAATGTTTTCAAGCATTCATTGAAGCTTTTATTCATGCCTTTAGAGAAGCTCACGAACACCTCGGCTAAAGTAAAGAAAATGGGTAATGTTTTAATCATGCAAAGGTAAGAATAAATGGATGGGAGCTTGATACTGTACACTTCACATAAAGAATGAGTGAAAGGTTAAAAAGAACAAGTTAGGAAAAAAGTCATGTAAAAGCATTTGATCACACAAAGTGGAGTGTTATCTTCACATTTTGTAAAGGTTATGTGGAGGCCAAATGCATATGAAGGTTGTGGTGAAGTTGGATGAAGGAATTACCTCCACGCTCCACGCTCCACAATAACCAAGGAAACAAGGTTAAGGCCAAGGAATGCAACAAAGGGTCATGCAATGCCTTATGCACATGGAGTAAAGAAGATATTAAGAGGAGCCACACCTCCGCACTTTGAACTCTACCCTTCGCAAATACTAAGGCAAGTGCCTACAAAGAAGAAAATAACCCAACCTCTACATAGATGAAAGAAGGACCCCAAGCCAAGTAAGGTTGATTCCTAGTTGGCATGTGACAGGGGAATTTGTGGTGGAACCACATGTATAGGGAGACCAATAAGAGACCCTCATGGAAAAACGAAAGAGGACTAAAACATGGTTTCCTGAATAAAAAGAACCCGATAGATAGAAAATAAATCATAATGGTTTCTAAAGTATCTTGGCATTTGAGGGAAGCTATAACAATGATATCTAAAAACATACAAGGTAGACATATCATATACAAGAACCAATTCTTGAGTCTTTTGGGCTTTCAATTGATTGTGAATGAGATAAAAGCTAGAACGATAAACAAAGATGAGAATTTGCAGGTACATTGATATTGTTCATACACAAGTTGGACTAGGAACAAAATGAAGGTCGAGATCTTGTTTTCTTGAAAGAAAAAGGGGGAACAATGGAGGAAAAGAGAATCATGATCTCTTTGTGCACTCATTCCCAAAAAGGGAGTTTCTTCAATTCTTCTAGCTCTTCATCGCTTTTTCAATCTAAGAGGGGAACTATGCAGTGAGTGGAAGAGGAGAGAACTGGTCATTCTCTTACTACACTATTTTGAGATGAAAATTGAACTACAATAGAGTTTTATTTCTAGAGCCATTGATTATGGTTCAAGGAGCATATTTAGTTAAGTTGGGAAGAGGATCATTGTTTCCTTTGGACGTTGGAAAGGAAATTCCTGGAAAGAAGGAGATTTAGTTTATATACAATGTCTATAATTTTTTTTTTCTAGAAATGAAGTTATTGCTAAAGCTCGGGCTTTAGGAGAAAATCAAAGACAAAATTGTTGTCACAAAATTTAACACTATAACATTAAAGAGGGCACTCCTCTTTAAGAAGAAGCAAAGAAGGCAGTTAATGATGCTTAGGCATAATCTAGAGAAAATAAGATTCTTCGTTGTACACTCGTGTGTGCCTAGTTGAGTGTATCTAGAATATATTAAGGGTATTGCATTTTCCTTGGCCCTAGGTCATTGAAAAATGAATATGGTTGAGCTTGATTTGTCTTCTTTTGTTTCATGAGATTCTCTAGAATCAAGAAATGTTGGTTTGACTACATAGATGATTTTAGGGGCTAAATTTTGCAAATGGGCTAATTTTCTATGCTTTTTCCCAAAAAAAGATTCATCAATTTCCATTTTTTCTAAAACCGATTCGCCCAAATTCTATAGAATAAAATAAAATAATTTTACCTTAAAAATCGCCAAAATGTTATAGAAACTATATAAAATTCTTAGAAATTTGAATATTTTTTACAAATCTATCGTCAAACATTTCACATTTGTCATATTAAGGACTAGTAATATTAGCCCAAGTGTTTACATTTTAATATAAATTTCCATCCTTAAAATTATCCATGTTTGTCTATTTGGGTGTCCAAGGTAAATCCTTTATGTTTTATCGACCTCACACCATGTCCATATATACAATTAATCTAAAAAGGATCCAAATATAAAGAAATAATCATAAACTTTAGTATGTAAGGAAATTCAACGATTAAAGAAGGTTAGTAACTATGTAAAAGACAATACAAAATAAAGTGGAATAAAACAAAGGAGAAAAAAACATAAATTAATAATAATAAAAAAAAAAATGGGACGGAAGAAGAAAGAGAGGAGAAGTATTTAAGAGTTAGGTCCTAGCCATATGCATTGCTTTCTCCTAATAATCCATAACATGAAAATGTGTGAATACTTAATCCATCAATTGTGATGTTGACACCTAGGGTGAACAAGCATACCTATCTTGATTTTTCTTTCTTACCCACAAACATAATTGACATCATTCACTTACGCATCACCAAGTGTGATTAGGTTATGGTGGAAAGAAAAGGAGGGTCCTATAGGCATTTTTCCATCATTTAAAGATAACAAGAGTCGGGTTATTTCTTCAATTTTTGGACCACGATTCTAGAGATCTTCATTTATGCCTAGCTCTCTTCATTTTGATTCAAAAGTATTTTATTCAATCATCAAGAAACTTGTGATAGTAGCGAGGTTTCAACATGAAGGATTGAATCTCAAGTAG
The DNA here is from genome assembly GCA_009831015.1 of Picea engelmannii. Classification (NCBI taxonomy): domain Eukaryota; kingdom Viridiplantae; phylum Streptophyta; class Pinopsida; order Pinales; family Pinaceae; genus Picea; species Picea engelmannii. The sequence continues at coordinate 172,571 of ML806425.1, forward strand.
TTCACTTCCCTATTGTACTTTCATGATCATCCACCAAAGAAAGAGATTTATCCACATTTAGGTTCACGACTACATTCATAGAGCTTATGAGAAAATCTAGGTATCTCATATAATCAGTTTTGTGTGAAAGGGGTAGTATTGTTTTTTTTTAACGAGAATAGGTAATTGGTAGGTTTTATCTGGGCTAGGCCCAAGATCAAGCCTATTAACTTTCACTATAACCCAAGAGTATATCCGACAACCCGCAAGCCATATATAACAATAACATGTGATTTAGTAAGAGCCAAGACATCTTGAAGCCCATCAAAGTGGACCTTTTTCGTGAGCTCATGCTTGCTATGTTGATCCCGAAGTGAGAAATATCATTCACATTAATAGTTGGGAATACGAGCATAACCACCTAATAGGTAAGGGCGATGCATTTCTAACTCATATCATCCTCAATCAAAATTGACGAGCTTTGAGATAAACCAAAATCAAATCCACAACTCCTATCGATCATAGGTTAGCATTGAATCTCATAATATTCTAATTATATGTGTAATTGAACAGTTAGTTACATTCAATTTGATCTTTCCCCAAGGTTATGGTTAATCATATGCATGCTTTGAATTGTTTATGCATCATCAGAGCCTTGAGTGACACTTCTGTTAGTCCCCTAGGTGTAATCTCCTTTTGTTTACATAACTTAGATTGCATTGGTATTCATACACTTTATCTCACTCCTCCTTGCATTGTAATATGCAACATGCTTATATTTAGAGAATTGTCCCAACATCTCACCCCATGTGAGAATTTAATATTTGTGTTGCATCACTCTCGAATCTATTCAATTCAAAATTACTTGTACGCATTTTTGAGCTAACAATAACATTGAAATATTTAGTGAATGTGAAAGAAAAAGTTTAAGGATATTAATCCTAATAAGGTGAAGATATCAAAGAGGAAGGATACAAAGGAGTTAGCAATGCCAAAACTCATCCCTGTGTGTAATGCCATTGATCCTAGCATATAAGTTATATGTAACCACACATTTGGAAACGTGTTTGAGGCATTTGAATGCCATCCTTGCCAAAATAATCACATTCAATTGTTTTATTAGTGATACCATCAATTACATGATGTAGTGGTAAAAATTGCATAGGATCATAGATAGGACAAAAATATTCCCTTGTCTTAGCATAGAAAACTAGTTGATCAAGTGAGCCAACATCAAGGAATGTAGTATCTATTCATACAATGGAAAGTAGATTGGTTTGTATGTACCTCACTGTTACAAAATAATTCCCCTGCTGACAGGTGAATCTTCCCTTGAAGTACAGACCCCTCTACCAAGACATAAAACTACCTTTGGACACTACCATTCCTATAGGTAAATTATGCCCATCGAAAAAGAGAGAAGGAGGGATAATAGGATGTACCTCACTTTCGAAGTTTTTCCATGCTGCTCCAATCCATGAGTTCCGAACAATACCTACAATGGATGACAAGAGACAAACGAATATCTCCTACTCTAATGGATAGACAAAATCAATCTATCTATGAAAGATTAAAACAAACATAGACAAGTACATGTAAACACATACTAGAAGGAAATAGGCCAAGTATATTAGTGAGAACTTTAAAGATACAATTGCAATCTTCAGAGGATGTTGCAGCAACCTCCCCAAGTGCTCCTCATCCAAACCCTTGCTCGAAAGATCCACGATTAGAGTAACAATGCTTTGCTGATAATTTTATCCTCCTTGTTCACCATGAGAATGCATCCAATTATAAGATTTGAGAGACTCAACCACCTTGGTTATATTTGGGATTAGTTGAGGATATGAATCCATTAGTTGTTATATCTCCCTTAGCTACAACCTGAGGGTTATATTCAAGCCAAACCAACTCGATCCATCCATATTTGTCTTTAGAGAAAAGGGGATTTATTGCAATATTTTCTCAACCAATTCAACGCTCCCTTACAATGGGAAACATAGCGCTACAAATCTCCTTTCTATATATACAAAGAATGCTAGCACTCCATGTATATGAGCAGGGGAGTGTTGATCTTCCAAAAGTTTCCAAGATGACTAATTCCCATAGAAAAACACTTTGTTCAAGTTGTCAAATGATGGAGATTATTCTTCTAACATGTTTTAGGGGTTGTATCACGTGTTCTCATGGTGTCATTTGTGATGCGACACTTACATGACGAGAATGTGACACTTACAACACTTGTGAAAAAAGTGTGACACTTATGACAATGAGAATGTGACCTTGTTGAAGTGAGGAATTTTGATGTGTAACAGATTTCTCCCCAAAGTGTGAAGTCAAAAAATGAAAGATGATGGCTGAAACACTTTGTAGATTCTTCGAAGAAAGGGTATGGAGTCAGGGAACCTGGTAGAAGCTACAGACAAGAATCAAACAATGTTAATATGTGTTCCATTCCTGAGGTAGGCATACCTATTCTCGGACTATAAATGACTCAAAGTATGGCTGCCGATAAATACACTATGGATCCATGATGATATTGACTAAGGGTATGGCCACTAGAGATACAATGTGGATCCATACTTCTATGACTTGAAATGATCGTAGCCATGCAAAATACACAGTGGAGATACGAGATGATAAAACATAGCCACAAACCAATACAACATTGATCTATGTGATAGCATAAGTATCAACATGTTCAAATGACTTCCTTCGCAACATGGAAAAAGTAGATATAAAAATGAATTCTCAATCTAGGGTCTTCATCCTAATCCCGATGTGGTACGAATCTAGTCATGTGAATAGATGTTTTGATGTTGAACATGGTAGAAACCACTTGATTACCGATCATTAAGGTAAACCATTAACAAGTGCGAGGGAAATCACCAATGATGTCAATGATTCCCAAGGTACCCTATTACAATCCAACAAATGTGAATAAATGAGTTGAGGTAGAACATTTGTGGAATCATCCAATCAGAGGTCAATGATGTAAACCTACTGTCAGAAATGAGGAGGCCTTCCATTGAGGCATGTAGGTCCCAAGGTACTAACTGGTTTCTAAGTCTAATTCACAGAAACCCGTTGAAGGAGGGCCTTGATGTGTCCCCCATCATAAACACATAACTGGCATAGGAAAGTGATAAAATATAGCAGATGAACATAGACTGGCACGGTTATGGAAACTGGTAATTTTGTAGATGTTTGAATCTTGAGGCAGATACTTCCCTTGAACATTGAGGAATGACATGAGACTTCGCAACATAAACGCATAGTGGAGCAAAACATAATGCAACGAGTGTTGAGGTATTATTTAGATGGTTCAAAGGAGTGGAAAAACTTATAGGATTGGTTCAGTGTAGAGGTTTAGAAAATTATCCAAGTTTTCATTGTGAAGGTTAAAACAAGTGTCGTGTTCAAGGGCAACTGCAAGAGTTGTTTACAAAAGCTTTCAAAAAACTTGACCCACTTCCTTCAATTTTTCCCCCATCCATATAGATGACTACCTCTTTTTAATTTAACGAGCTCAAGGAGGATAACATGTGCTCGATATTTAGGAAAGTTCAAAAGGTATTTCTAGATTCATCCGTGGGAGCTACATCTAGGTTGGGGATCTAGCAAAGACCCAAACCTAGATCCAAGAAGACACCCAAAAGAAAACAAGAAAAGGGGCAGAAAATTGGCTCACCAGATAATAAAGGAGGCGAGAAACTATATGATCAATTCGGGACAGATTCACAGGCTCTCAGAGAGCTCCTTCTCTCACCCACCAAACTGTTAACTATGAAGATCCTCACCTAGAATATCAGAGGCTTAAATGGAATATCCAAGCAAAGGATTCTTCAAAATTGCATCAAATCGGAAGACCCTGATATATTCCTAATACAAGAGACAATATGTGTAGGGAAAACTCAGAAAATATCATCAAAAGATGTTGGTGCAACTACGATTCCTATCAAATGGATTCAAAAGGGGCTTCATGAGGCCTGGACATCCTATGGAATCCTGCTATAGTCATCCTAGATCATGACTTCTCCACTCCAAGCACCATCACAATGCATTGCAAGGACATAGGTTCAGACAAGGAGGGAATGATCACAAACACCTATGGACCATAGAACAGCTAGGACAAAGTCCTCTTTCTTAAGATCCTGGATTACCTAGGTTCTTTAGTTGAGCGCAAGCGATGGATAATAGGGGGTGACTTCAACATGATTCTCACACTGGAGGCGAAAAGAGGGGGGGAAATGCCTGGAGTTGGACAACGCAAAATTCTAAGAACTCATAGAGAACCTCAGACTGGTAGACATAGAGAGTGGAAATGGCACCTACACTTGGACCAACAAAATACCAGGTCACCAACAAATATCCTGCATGCTTGATCGCTTCCTCATTTCAGAAAATCTCCTTTTGGAAGGCCCCCTAGTAGACTCCAACATCCTCCCGAAGGCAGGCTCGAACCATTGGTTGGTTCAACTTTGGGTGGACAATATTGCCAACCCCAAGCTTAAACCCTTCAGATTTGAAAAAATTTGGCTCTCCCATCCATACTTCCAGGAGCTAGCTTGTCACTGGTGGAGCACTGCGGAAACAAAGAGGGGTACAAAAATGTATTGCTTCCATAAAAAACTCAAAGATTTTAAACAAAAGGTACACAAATGGAACAAAGAAGTCTTTGGGAACATTTTCCAGGAAAGGAAACTACTGGGAACAAAAACTAAAGGACCTTCAGGGAAAAATCATTCATGCAGGATACACAATAACTCAGCAACAGGAGGAGAATGAACTCAAAAGGTGATCAAAATCTGGACCAGGGGTCAAAATTTAGCCCAAAAATGAAAGTGTTCAGAATCACCTCAAAATGAACAGATGTGTAGCCCTCGTCATAACGAACCCAACGCACTTTGAACGAGGTCAAACGAACATCATATGAGTGAGATATCACGATCTGTTCAATTTTCCAAATAGGAAAAAAAAAAGATGTTGACTATACAATCTGTACAGTCCGTACATGCTAACATGGCAGGGTACGACTCACACGTGGCAGATGACGTAGCAAGTGATGACGTGTCAATGCTGAGTTGGCAGTTGGCAGACACATGGACAAATGAAATTAGGGTACGTGGCCTTTTATTGACCAATTGGGTGGTGCCACGTGGCCCAGGCATGGGTTGCCATGTGGCACCGTGTTATTGTTTTGGTTTGTGTAAAAGTTAATGGAGTCCATGGGATTCAAACCCTGGACCTCCACACACCATGCAAGTCTTGGAAAAGGCCGCCAATCGGTGTGGCACACATTATGCCTTGTTATATATATGTTTACATATATATTTAACATTGCACTATGGTATATTTTGGGCACGTCTGGGCTGGGGCTTAGCCCCAGCCCCTGGTTGCACACACCTATCATGTGACCTCCACTAAATTATTTTGGCACACATTTCAAATGA
>ML806426.1:4831-27421 GCA_009831015.1 Picea engelmannii
ATCACAAGGCATTATCATGCAAACAACAGCCAGGTATACTCCACAATAGAATGGAGTGGCTGAAAGGAAAAATCAGACAATAATGAATATGGAAAGAACACTTCTCAAAGAGAAAAGTTTGTCAAATATTTTTTGGGCTGAAGTAGTAGCATGCTCAGCTTATCTCCTGAATAGATCTCCAACCACCAAACTAAAGCTAAAAGTCCCTCAAGAATCATGGAGTGGGACAAAGCTCAATGTTGCGCATCTAAGGACATTCAGATGCATAGCATACGCTCACATACCTTCAGAGTTAAGGAAGAAACTTGATGACAAAAGTGAGAAATGTATTTTCACTGGATATAGTGAAACATCTAAAGCTTACAGGCTTTACAATCCAATCTCCAAGAAACTAATTCTCAGTAGAGATGTAAAATTTCTGGAAAATCAATTTTGGAATGATTCAAAAAATCAGCAGATGGACAGTCAAAATCCATTGTTGTCAAGTTCTGAAAACGCAAAAAAATCAGAACAACAAGTACCTCAAACTATTCTTCCAAGATTGCAGGTACAAAGACAACCTGAAAATTCTTAGGATAACTCAACTTCCAGCAGAGAATCATTCTTTGAACCACAAAATCAGAGAACTCGAAGTTTGAGAGAAATCCATCAGTAGTTGGATGACTTTGAACAACACAACCTTTTTGCTTTAATGTCATGTCAACCTACATCTTTTAAGGAAGCAACTAAGGAGCCACATTGGGTTCAAGCCATGAACCAAGAAATTGACGCCATTGAGAAGAACAAGACATGGGATCTTGTTGATTTTCCAAGTCACAAGAAGAGTATTGGTGTCAAGTGGGTTTACAAAACTAAACTCAATGAAAAAGGGCAGATCGAAAAACACAAGGCAAGACTTGTTGCCAAAGGATTCTCACAACAACCTGGTACTGATTACGGTGAAACTTTTGCTCCAGTAGCAAGATTAGACACTGTAAGGACTCTATTGGCCATAACAGCCCAACACAAATGGAAATTATACCAGATGGATGTCAAGTCAGCATTCCTGAATGGTCTTTTAGAAGAAGAAGTTTATGTCGATCAACCACCTAGATTTGAAGTCCAAGAGCAGCCAGCCAAAGTATATCGGTTAAAGAAAGCCTCGTATGGCTTAAAGCAAGCTCCAAGAGCTTGGTACAACAGAATTGACACTTATCTGATCAAAAGTGGTTTCAGCAGAAGCCAAAATGAGCCAAGTCTTTACACCAAAAGAGATCAACACAGTAAAATTTTGATTGTATGTTTATATGTTGATGACATGATATATACGGGAAATCTTGAGTTAACAAATTTTAAACATGCCATGCAATCTGAGTTTGAGATGATAGATCTTGGCATAATGAAATATTTTTTAGGAATTGAGGTTGATCAGTCAACCAAAGGAATTTTTGTCTGTCAGCAAAAGTATGCAACAGACATCCTCAAAATATTTCTCATGGAAGAATGAAATCCAGCAAAAACCCCCATACCACTAGGCACAAAATTGAGCAAGAAAGATGAAGGCCCTACAATGGACTCTACCTTGTACAAAAGTTTAGTAGGAAGTTTGTTGTATCTTATAACAACTAGGCCTGACATTATGTATGCAGCCAGCCTTGTTTCCAAATTCATGGAATCCCCAAAAGATTCTCATTGGAAAATGGCGAAACGAATTCTAAGATATGTTGCAGGAACTCTCAATTTTGGCTTATGGTACACTAAATCTGATAGTAATCAACTTTCTGGTTACACAGACAGTGATTTTGCAGGCAGCCTAGATGACAGGAAAAGCACATCTGGACATGTTTTTCAACTGGGCACRAACCTAATCTCATGGGCATCAAAGAAGCAACCAATTGTTTCAATATCTTCTGCAGAGGCAGAGTATGTCGCTGCTACCTCAGCTTCTTGTCAAGCTGTGTGGCTGAGAAGAATATTGAAAGATATGTCACATACAGAAAAGGATCCAACTCCTATTTTTTGTGATAATACTTCAGTAATTGCTTTATCCAAAAATCATGTGTTTCACAAGAAAATCAAACACATTGACACTCATTTTCATTTCATACGTGGGCTAGTCAATAATGGTGATATTGCACTACAATTCTGTGGTTCTCAAGATCAACTTGCTGATATCTTTACAAAGCCACTAGGAAAATCTGTTTTTGATTTTCAAAGACAACACTTAAGCATAATCAGTGTTGATGTTTGTAACTGTTGAGTTTAAGAGGGAGTGTTAAATATAATGTAACCTCAACAGGCTGACTGTACATTGCCAGCTGTCCTAGCCAGATGTACTTTCTATTCTTGTTTTGCTTGAGCCTATTTAGCTAAGATATTTCCCTTTGCATAGTACTTACTACTTCATAACTTCTTCATGTACTTGTTTTGTACTCTTCTTCTTATATTCTAATATACTGTTTTATGTTCTATTCTTTCTCTCTGCATTTCTTGCTTCACAATTTATCAATATGGATTGCGAAGAATGTCTAGGGCGAAGAAAAAAAGATTGGGTAGTGAACCACGACATTTAGAGGTTGTGCACTATTGTGGTACATGAAGTATCAGACAACTACACTTACAAGACAGTCAAGAACTTTGGTAGAGATTGGGCAAGCATTGTTAAAGGAATTTAGGAAGCTGACATCTGAGTCACAATATATCATTGAGCTGAAAGAGATTAAGCAAGTACAAAATGAGATAGTCTAGGATTACGACCAGAGATTTAAAGATGTGATGGGTAGATTAACATTTTAGATTTCTAACGAACAACATCGAGAATGGTTTATTGCAGGTCTATTGCCGCACATTCGATGTCCATTGACATAGTAGAAGGTTACGTCACAGCTAGAATGGCACATGAATGAGACATGTATAGTCATAGTTGGTTGCGTTGAGGAGATGGCACATGAATGAGACACGTATAGTCATAGTTGGTTGCGTTGAGGATTCAATTTTCATAAATACAGAGGGAAAAGGAAAAGTGTGAACAAGTTTGGTGTATTACATGTAAGATAGAAGGCCATTGTTAGGAAGAATGTCTAGCATTTGTGTAGTATATGGCCACATGACCATCGAACCCATTGACAGGAATAGTAACATATTGTGAGATATGCAAGACATGGAGACATCATCCAACTGCTTGTCCATTACTACAAAAGTATCAGCGTATGCCTAGTGTTGACGATTAAAATCGTAACAATGAATTCTTCCAGTAAAGTATTGCTAAATCCCTATTATTTAAACTATCCTAATAATATAATACTAGTAGGTGGGACCCCCTTGTAGACTGGAGACTCAAAGATAGACATGTCACACATTTTTCTGTTGTTGTTTTGATGCTTCTTACACAGTCCTTCATGGTTGACAAAGTAGTCTTGGGTTCATTTTGACATATTAATAGGTGGATGATGCATTTTATGGAATGCTTATGCAATTCAAATAATTTTTTTGTTATGATGGGCATGTATTTACAATTGCTATGATTTAACCATGTCACTAATCATCGTGATCGATTACCTAGCCACATATATACAAGAGATATGTTAGTGATAACATAACCAAAACAAAGAAATAAAACCTATGAAAAATTCCTAAAGTGAAATGATCTATGTTTTAGCTATGATAAACGGTTATATGCAAATGGAAAAGTAAAAATATGTTAGCGCTAATCCTAACTATTATACTATGGTTGGTTACTGGTTATGCGATTTTCATTAGATTTGATTTGGGCGCATATAGCATTGCAATATATGATATGACATAGAACTTGGCAAAGGTTAACATGTAAATGTTTGGGTGGTGCATTGGGCAAGGGATATCATCTCAAATTTCAATTGTTTGGGCATTGAATACATGGTTTAATGGATTGGTAAATGTTTGGTTGTCTTGTACTTCGAATTGAATATGATAGAAGATGGAAGCGACGTGCAGTAAATGCACGTCACTCCATACTCCCCCTATCGACCATCACCCTAACTTTGTTCCTTGTTGCATTTCCGTCATGTTAGTTGTGAAGCTCCACATTTCAGGCTCTTGGAAAGAAGAAGGCCCGACCAACTCGGCCTTTTAAGCTCTTTGTTATAGGTATGGTTCTTTTTCACTCCATCCATGAATTATGATTTGTGTATGAACAAATAATGGCTTAGTAATGCTTGGGTTTGTGTGTTCCTAAGAATTTCAACTATGTAAATATGTGATATTTCTCTCTGTGATGACTGTAATTGTTTCCGATTGCAAGCAAAAGAATTGGGTTTTGTTTAAGATGTGCATTAACTGGTTTCCCTGTCGGTTTAAAATTGTTGTGGGTCTCTGTGGATAATAAGTGAATGTGGTAAATATCGCTCTGTATTAATGGTGGAGAGTTTTGTTATGTGTATTATCGTCGATTGTTCCCTCACAATCATCTAGCCGCATTCGTATTTCCATTCAGTTTCTATGTAATTTCTTCAACCCAGAGTCATGGTTTTGGGCTCATTCTCAATGTCCTTTCACCAAAGTATCCCAATATCTAGTCTTAGGGTGGCCATAACGTTAATATATATTGTATGGTTGTTGGCCTTTGACCAAGTTTTGAGGATACTTGGTCATGATTGACCTATTTTTAGCACTTCGACATGCTGTCAAAGATGGAGCGCAAGACGAAGTGGAGATTGCAGGATCTTGACCCCTTTTAAGACCCTTTTTGGGATTGAGATTATGTAACGGATATGGGGATGTTGGACCATGGGTTTACCCATGCTTAGGCCTATTTTGTATATATAAATAAAAGGATAGGAAATGTAAGTAGTAGTTGAGTTGTTGCAAGTTGGATAAGTGCTAGAGTTGGATCTGTGTGATCAATATTTGTAAGGCTTTGTGCATACTGTGTGAGACTTGTAGAGCTAAGTGCAAGTTATTGTAAGGGGTTTTGACAAAAGCTGCATGCTTAGACCTACTCAGGGAAGGAGGATCTAGCAAAGTGCACAGATCTCTTGTCCTATGCGGAGTAGGGTTTTTGAGGTTCTGTGCATGTAACCTATTGAAGAAGCTAATAAAGAAGAGAAGAGTTGGTGGACGTAGCCCTAGGGTGGGGGTGAACCACGTACATGTTGTGTTTCTCTGATTTGTGCAATGTGTTGATGTTCTTATATGTTAATGTGCTTAGTTATTTGATATAGATGAATGATTTGTCGATGCTTATTGCTTAATAATATGGATGGATGTTAGATCTGATTGGTATATATGTGCTTAGTGTTGAACCTGTTAAGATCTGACTTGTTTCGTCATGCTCAGTGTTGTTAGATACTAGATTTGGTTGAATATTGCATTGTACTATAATTAGGGTTTGTCTTTGTTGTTACTAAGAACCAAATTCTGATGAATGTTCACTGCTAAGTGATCTGTTAAATATTAGAATCATAGATTTGTGTCCCAACTAACGTTGCAGACATCTGAGTCCTGCAACCACCCTGCCTCTACCTCGGGTGAGACTTCATCTGCTTCGCAAGTGTTGTCGAAAGGGCCAATAGTTAGGGTTTTGTTGGTGCATTGTTGTAGTGTTGAACCTTGGGTCTGCCCCTATGCCAACAAATGGTTATGTTTCTAGGACCCGAAACTATGATTGCTGGGAACTGAGGAAGAAGAAGATCTGTGCAAAGATCTGAACCGAAACTGTGATTGTTGAGGAAAAAAAAGCTCCATGCAAAGATCCAACCTAAAATTGTGAAATCTCGGTGCGTAGATCTATCGCTCTAGCACGCAGTACTCTACTTGGTTTGTGAAGCTCTATGCTAAAGAAAATAAGTCTGATATGAAGACAAGAGGTAAGATCTGAACGCTTTGTGCTCTGATAAAGGTAAGAATAGTGAAAAGTTTTGAGATCTGGAAGCTTTATGCTCTGCTGAAAATAAGATTAGTGGAAATTTTTTGTTTCTAAAGTATGGAGCTAGGTATGTTTAATAAGATTTATCTTAGCTTGAAAACTAGGGCACTGATAGAAGAAAGAAGATTTTATATGAGTAGATTTGATAAGAATAATGAAAGATATGTTATACCTATTCATAGAAAGAATGTTTGGACTAACGAATGGATGCAAGATCCTAGAAAGAATTTTTTATAGGTTAGCTACCATGATCCTAGTGCACAGTACAGGAAAGGATGGGATCATTTAAGAGAAAGAGAGGATTAACCCTTTGTTACAGTTGCAAAAGACTGGGATATCTGGCTAAGGAGTGCCCTGGAAAGAGACCTAGTTGTCTCTGTTGCAAAGCTATGGACCATGAAGTATTGGATTGCCCTAAAATGATTGCTAAGGTTGAAAGAATGAATATGAACCAAGAAAACCCTAAGGCAGATCCAAAAACTGAGATTATGAAAGAACCTCAGAAAGGATCAGAGAAATTATTACTACATATGCAAAGAAACCTGAATGGCCACCGGCATATCAACTTGTCAAATATCTTCAAAGAAAAAGAATGTATTGAAGTAAGAATAGGAGACTTCGACATTGACTGTGTTCTGGATGAGGAAACATAGGTGAATATCATGATAGAAAGAACTTGGGAAGATATAGGAAGGCCTGCTATGATTCCTTCATTGGGAGGAATAGGATTATTCAAAGGAAAGATGATAAACCTATGTGGAAAGCTTACCCAGATATCTATGAGTGCCAATGGAACTTCGACAAAGGAAGAATTTGAAGTTGTTAAATTTATTGAGGACAATGCTCCATTTACAATGTTGCTCGAAAAACCTTGGATTGAAAAAGATCAGGCCAAAAGGAAAGAAAAATAAGTCTTAGAGAAAAAGAAGAAAGAGTTAAAATATTTCATGACTAGAAAGATCGTGCACTTGATTAAAGAACAAGAGAATAGATCGAAGCCATTTGGATCTAGAGAATTGGATGTCGAAGTTGCAAAAATACCAGAGGACTCTCAGAAGATTACAGTACCTATTCCAGAAAAAGATGAAATATTACCCATGATTTCTAGGAAAGAATCTCAACAGTGCGAATTTGCTATGCCAAAGGAAGATAAGAATTAGAATGGAAAAAGGAATTCTGAGATTGAAAAGTTACAAAAGTTTCCCGAGGGAACTTCACAGAAGGAAAATTTGCAAAATTGGAGCTTCGCTGGAATATCAGAACAACGTCACATGGCACTTTTCCATGGTGAAGCAATATAACCGTTGGGAACAATATATTCGTTAGACTGACGTATCGAATGGGAAGAAAGGAATTAATGGTCAGAGAGCTCACCACCATACTGTTGGGACCACGCCGTAATAGACAGAACTAAGTTAATGAAGGCTTCTTAGCCATTGCAAGAGATCTGTTGCCAAGCATATATTTATCCCATCGCACCACGCACCGAGAACACTTTTGCTAACCGTGAATTTGAGCCCACAGAATAGTTTATTTTCACACAGTGATCATAGCGCTTTTACCATATATCCCATTGCATTGAGAGATTACTCTCTGACCCTGAGATTTTTAAACCCGAGCATGTATGTTGGACGAGTTCAGTGCTGAAGAAAAAAATTTCGAGGAAGTTCTCATCAACCTCATGACCAAAAGAGTAATGTCGATGTCTATAGGTATACAAGCATCATCAATGAGAGGTGTGCAAGCCTCTCTGTCAACTACTCATGGATCGAGGCCATCCCGACCGACAATAGAGAAGAGAACCAAGCACAAAGACGACCTAGCCAATGTGAAGTTGATTCCATCTATATTACCCGACTATATCCCACCTCTAGCCGGTGCGGTAAGTCGTGATAGTGTGCCAAGGGAATTTAAGTACACCATGATTACCGCGTACCTCCCGAATGGGATATGCATAGTTCACACATAGTAGGATAAGATCACAACGTTGAATTTCAGTGACTTCAACCTCAGGGATCACAAAAACTACAGTATGCTCGACCCGTATAAGTACCTGACCAAGACAAAGGGAAAGAACTCAAAGATAATCCCTCAACCATGGATGATGAACCTCATGCAGTCCACCCTATTAAACGTAATGAAGATTCCACATTTCAGAAGGAACCATGAATTCAATGCCTGTGTCAAGCTATTGCTCTCGTGTTACCATGGTGGTTATTTATGGCTAGACAACCGTAATACAATCGATATGACACTGATCCATAGGATCACAGGGTTGAGTATGCAAGGACCTAACCCACAGGATTTCTACCCAGGAAAGGCCATAGATCATGCGCTAGCACAGAAGATTAAGGGCACATATGACAATGTCGATAAGGGGACGCAAGGCTACAAGGTAGCCTCCATCTAGAATGGCATGGTGCACCTAGCATGTCAGTTAATAGTTGGAAACAAGGTACGCAAGAACCGACCCACACAGTTCATGGGCTTTGTCCTTGACCTCACGGGGAAGTGTGTAGAAGGCTTACAGATGAACTGGGTGAAGTACCTAGTCAATCAACTCGAACTAGACTGCCGTGAAGCCCAGGATAAGGGCTGTGAGTTCCATTTCAACTGGCTCCTGATCCTTATCCCCTTTGTTACCTGGGAGATGATGGAAGGTGCGACCTTCCCAGACATCGAGCCATTTGAGCCGCTTGCCGCAAAATTCGCTACACTTTGGTACTCAAGCGATATGAACAAACAATGGCAGTCGAATGTTGTTTTTCATATGTACTACCTTCAGCTAAAGAGAGCCATTGAAGAAGAGCCTCGGATGACTCCAAACAACTTATAGATATTTCAACCCCTAATGAAGTTGAGCGTAGATCGACATTTGATTTACATTACATCATGATCCAATGAACATAAGGAGAAACTCCAGTCATACTACAATCTTACGGAAGAGGACCTGGAGGAGATGACTAAGGACTAGTTCGTAGATCTACTTATCTCGTCTGACACTACAGAGATGTCTGATCCTGAACTGGATAGCTTGAAGACCACTCACAAAGAACAGGACACACTTGAAACCAACAGAAGAAATAAGACCGAGGAGGTCCAAGATTTAAGCAGCGCCTCAAGGAAGACTTCTTTCATATCACTTGAGCAAGGAGGTGATGACAATGTAGAAGATATGAAAGACAAAGGATATGAACAAAATAAAGGCGAAGTAACACCGCCTAGAGATGAGGCTAACCCCTTGAAAAAGAGGAAGGTTTCTCCCCCGAAACCTTCTTCCCGAAAGAAATCAAAAGCCACCGTGACCAAGATGCAGACTACACTTACTCTTGATGACTTTGAATTCATCATAGAAGCTCTAAACGAAACTTCACTGGAAATCATGGAGAAACAAGATGCTAAGCAGGAAGAAATGTATGATACAATTGAGGTCGAACTCTGAGGGGTACAACCAGATTTTCTGTCCATTCTGGCAGTCTCCACTACGCCCCTGTCATTGGGAGAACAAGAGTTGGGAGATGATCCAACCCAACTCCACCGACTAGCAGATGCAACTAAAGCTCACCTTCAACAAGCACAAGAAGAAACAAAACAAGCCACCCAGGCTTTGAATCAATTTCAAGGAGTACTTGTAGAACAACGTCGAGTTGTAGAGTAGGATAAGATTTCTCTCCAGACAAAGTTTAACGAGGAGAAAGCGCAAATGCAACAAGAAAAGGAACAGTTGCTCGCAGAGCAGCTCGAAGTAAAAGAAGCAGTAAACAGAGCCCTCTGCTCTGTGACAGGCTTAGAGCTATAGGCTGAAGACCGAGTCACACGTCAAGTAGAGCAGCTCGCGGAATCCATTTAGCAGCTACAACAAAGAATAATAGATTTATAGCTCTGTACAGTGCCCAACACTCCACAGGATGTAAGAGATCAAAGAGAAGTGACTACCATGAGCACAGTCAAGAGAATAAAGGCTCTTGCCATGGAATGTAAGCAACTTAGTGATTGCAGTGCCCAGACTTATGAGAAAATCACTGAAAATATAGAATTGAAGGCACTAGAGTCACAACTCTAGAAAGTGAAGCATCAAGCAGAGACAATACAAGCAAAGTTGAAGCCCTTGTCAGCTCTAGAAAGAATGAAGTGATCCCAGGAGCAGCGCACTACCCAGTAGCAGGTCCATATTATTTAGAGCAGATTCATGGAAGTAGCTCAGAGGCTCCAACCTGTACAGGATGAGGCTTACCAACTGTTCACAAATATCAAAGGCTAAGGAGCATAACTGGAGCAAGTTGTCACTGCAGCTGATCAATGCCTAGAAGGACCCGTGAATGAGGCAATCATCCAAGAGTTCACTAAAAAGGAGGTCGTAGTAAAACAAGAAGTTGAAGAAACTTGATACTTTTGAAGCATAAATAATCAGATCAGAGTGACTCACGACACGTCACAGGTGAGTTTTGGGGGCATGTTGGCCTTTGACCAAGTTTTGAGGATACTTGGTCATAATTGACCTATTTTTGGGACTTCGACATGCTGTCGAAGACGGAGCGGAAGACGAAGTGGAGATAGCAGGATCTCGGCCCCTTTAAGGGCCCTTTTTGGGATTGGGATTATGTAACGGGTATGGGGATGTTGGCCCATGGGTTTACCCATGCTTAGGCCTATTTTGTATATATAAATAGAAGGTTAGGCAATGTAAGAAGTAGTTGAGTTGTTGCAAGTTGGCTAAGTGCTAGAGTTGGATCTGTGTGATCAATATTTGTAATGCTTTGTGCATACTGTGTGAGACTTGCAGATCTAAGTGCAAGTCATTGTAATGGGTTGTGAGAAGCTGCATGTTTAGACCTACTCGGGGAAGGAGGATCTAGCGAAGTGCGTAGATCTCTTGTCCTATGCGGAGTAGGGTTTTTGAGGCTCTGTGCATGTAATTTATTGAAGAAGCTAATAAAAAAAAGAAGAGTTGGTGGACATAGCCCCAGGGTGGGGGTGAACCATGTACATGCTGTGTTTCTCTACTTTGTGCAATGTGTTGATGTGATTATATGTTAATGTTCTTAGTGCTTTGATATAGATGAATGATTTTTCGATGCTTAGTGCTTAATAATATGGATGGATATTAGATCTGACTGGTATATATGTTCTTAGTGCTGAACCTGTTAAGATTTGATCTGTTTTGTCATACTCAGTGTTGTTAGATACTAGATATGGTTGAATACTGTGTTTTACTGTAATTAGGGTTTGTCTGTGATGTTACTAAGAACTGAATATTGATGAATGTTCACTACTAACTGCTCTGTTAAATATTAAAATCACAGATCTGTGTCCCAGCTAAGGTTGCATACATCTAAGTCCTACAACCACCCCTGCCTCTACCTTGGGTGAGATTTCATCTGTTTCGCAGGTGTTGCCGAAAGGGCCAGTAGTTAGGGTTTTGTTGGTGCATTGTTGTAGCATTGAACCCTGGTTTTTCCCCTGTGCCAACAATGGTTGTGGGGTGATATAAGTTATACCTCGATGTTATGTATCATCATTGGTATTTCTCACTGGTTGTTCGGCTCTTAAGAAAATGAACAGAGAAGTTGTATCTCTATGTTTTCTTTGAATAACTATCACGGTTCAGTTAACATCGCCTCTCCTCTACAAGCGTAAAACACACTATGTGCACTGGCGTTTTCTACCCTACTCATCGTTGCTTTCCTAGGTGGCTAACTATTGGTTCCATTTCCTAGACTGGGAGTAATAAGAAGACTTTGTGGCTTACTGTTGTGTCTGTATCAAAAGGTATTTGACCTATGGCTGATATGTTTCTGAATACCTCCAGTTCTATGTGCTATTGTTAAATGATCACGCTCTTGATTGTCTCCCTAGATTTGTTTTTGACAGAGCCTAATTTTAAACTCCAACTGTCCTTGCTCCCTTCGGGCATCTTCTTGGTTGTCAAATATTGGTTTAATTAGTGGAATGGTTATGGGTTTTTCGTTGATTCCCTATCTCATCTTTCTATGATTAAATTGACTGAATAGTTACAATTGGGAATAGGTAATTATATACAGTCGAGGGGTATTATATTTTTGTTATGATTCCACTCACTATGTTCTTACAACGTGGTATTAATTGCAAATTGGAAACACTTGTGGTTTTTCTAGGCCTAATAAGGGTTATAACTAATTGTGCAAATGGTGACTATGTGTAATTGGTTATGTTCACCTTGCATATATTATTGAATCATCGTGCAGATTATAAATGGTTACATCGACAATGATGAGGCTTGGATTTTATGTTGACTGTGGTTTCGTTGCAAAATATTATTGGTGGATATGATGAATACTGTGTGTAATCGGGAATGTTTTGGAAGTGTGTTCGTATTTGAAAAGGGACATGTGTATATTTTAATTTGGCCCGATTGTGAATTGGTAGATAGTGGATGTTATTTTTATAGTGATGCATTATGGGATAGAGGTCGAACAATTTTCCTGTGCGTTTTCTTTAAATTCTTAAGAGGAAAGAAAATAAATTAAAGACCAACATTTTCTTAAACAGGTCCGTTGAATGGAAATTTTGTTTTGGTTATGGGTTATGGTTACATAGAATTTCATGAATTGAGGAAGTATGGGAAATTTAAACATTATAACAAACAATTTGATACACAGTAATTGTTGGTGGTGTTGGAGTTTTTTGGATTGTTTTTAGTACAAAGTTATGATTATTGATTACTTAATTTGTTTTATGAACAATATCCATTAACTTCCCTGCCATTCTCTCACTTTTTTTCACATTGTGAATCCCCTCATATTTCCATATTCACTTTGCATGCCCTGTTCTTAAAATTAAATTATAATTAAAGGTAAACTCTGTATTATAGCAATTGAAGGATGACACATAGATCGGTTACAATTGATATGTTTTGTTATTACAACACAGTTGATTGTTTAATGATTTGTTGATCAGTAATCATGATCTACTCCCTTTCATTCTCTCACTTTTTCGCTCAATACAACCCCCTCAGATGTCCCAGAGCCTTTATTCACCACCTGTTCATTGACAAGTATTAAACAATTTTTATGGATTGGATTGCATGGGTCTGATATGTTGTTGAGACAAAATTTGTTTCATATTTAAAGAAATGTCATGTATGGTTTGTTTAAGAAGATAGTTTCTAATAAATGCATGAATGAGCTTCTTCAGCAGAGTAAGCCATGGCCGGAATAACAGGGGAAGAGGAAATTGGAATAGGGGCCCTAGAAGGCCAAGGTTTTCGATGCATTTTGATGTAGATCCATAAGAGTTGAACCATCTCTTCCAAGCTATATTTTTCAACTGGATTGGACAGGGGGTAGTCCAACCTAGGCTAGAAAGGCCTCCCTTCCAACCCCATCATGTCTCTGGCATCCCAATTCCCCCTCATGTCTCATTACAACCTAAAGTCCATGAAAATGATGGATGGAAAGAGATTGTCCACCCAACAGTCTCCCATCATCGTGGCTGGCCCAATTTGTCTCTACCTACTCGTACTCCATCGGTTAACCCAATTGTCCAAGCTTCCCCTGCACACTCACCTATACAATCTTCCCATGCAAGCAAGAGTCTCAAAATCGAATCCCACCATGCACATGATAAAGGAAAAGATGTTGTTACCCCCTCCTCTCCCTCAAGTGATTCCGCCAAATCCATTTCATCTTGCATGCACTTGAGAGATGATTACTCTCATGTTATCAGTGAGATCAGGTCTAAAGGCTTGACACAACCTAAGGCTAATTCAGAGAAATCAAAGGGAGATAGTAGCAACAAAGGGAAAATTGCCTCCCAAAGTGGAAAATATGGTTTTTGAGTGTATTTATTTATTGATTGTTGAGAACAGTTGACTATTGAAGTTTTTGGACATCACACTATTTTTGGATATTTTGGATATTATATTTTTGGATATGGTTTAAAATATCATTGATATTAATTTTCAAATTATGAGAATGATGATGGGAGCCACAAGGAGGGATGTGTTTGATTGATTGACTTGTTGTGTTTATTTTTGTTAAGAAACTAACGGGAGTCACAAGGGGTCCCACCTACTACTTATTATTTATTAAATACCCTTATTACTATTATATTAATTATTCCCCTAAACTAAACGTTAGTTGAGTTTTAGTTAACTTAACTAAAAGAGGTAGTTTAACTACTTCAACTAATTTTGATTGCTTAAAGGAAAAAAGAGAAGGAGGAACAAGAGGAGAATAGAAGGAGAAAACATACTAAGGTCTGCTCTTGAGTTTTATTGAGATAGTTCAGTTTTCATTCATTCTTTAATTCATTGAAAGCCTAATTCTCTTTTATGACAGGAAGATCCTATTGTAGACAACAAGATTCAAGGCTGAATTACATCAGACACTTGTTTTCAGAGGTGTTGATCTATCTTTGATAGTCTGTGTAGACTTGTCTGTTTATGAATTAAATTTCATGACTGATAAAGGATATTGTGTAGAGTCGAGTGGAAAACAATCTGTGGCAAGTTGATCCAGCTTTTAAAGTTTAGTTTTTAACTTTCTGTTAGAAGTCCTTTTGTATGGTTTTCATCGGGGACATCTAAGTTTGACTTTGGTCCAAACTTCCTCAGGGATTTTTGTAAAGAGAACGATTATTTTGATTTATTGGAATGAAATAAGTGATTGCTATTCTGTCTCATCTATGTTAAATTGTGACTTGGTATTTTTTCTTTTATCTCCACATTTAATTATGCATCTGTTATGTTCAAAACATTATATAAAGATATTGAATTTTACAACAATCTTTTATTATAAAAAAATCAGCCTAAGCCCTTGTAACTAATACTTGTGTATTAGTAAACAATTTTTGAGGATATGAACATAGGGTGATATTCATGTCTATCTTTCCTTAGCCAAGCAAGATATGGAAATGCTTGAGTAATATTATTTCATACCTTCTCCTCAACACCCAGGAATTTATTTTGTATTTTTTTCAATTTTGTAGGACACGATGAGAAAGATTGTCGTGCATTCGACTTAATGAGAGAGCACACTTTCTATGCATATCGAATCCAAGAAGAAAATGCCAAAACAAAAGGAGGGGTTCCATAGTACAATACTCTGAGAGGATTTAACCAAGGTGGACGAGGAGGATTCAATAGAGTTTGAGGATGAGGTGGATTTGGTCAAGGAGGAAGTGGAATAATAATTTATTATAATTTCAATCAACCAAGACATTTAGCGAGATATTTCCTGAATCCTTGTATGACGTGCACATATTGCAGAGCATTGGACCATGCAACAAAAGAATTTCCTCAACTAATAGAAAAATGGAAGGAAAGAGGGAATCAAAACCAACGTTAGAACTAGAACCTATAGATGATAGTAATCGAGGAGCGCGATGATCATCCTCGAGTATCAGTCATTATGTGTGGAGGAATGAGGATTGGATTGGATGTGACGAAGAAGGGAAAATGGGTTGAGAAATGGATAAGGAAAGAAGTCAATCCCACACCAACATTTAATCCACAAAAAGAGAAAGAGATGTATCAACAAGCTAGGAAGGAGATACTAGGACCAGACTGGATAGTATCAACATCAAAGACACCACTAGTATATGATATGTCATTAGTTTATGTTCACACTATTCCAGAAAGGCCAATCGAAAAGGAAATACTTTGAAATACTTTCTAAAGATTTTTTTAGAGTTGATGCAGGAAAAATGTTGGATGCACTGAGCAAGATGATTGATCAGTACATCCAAGACAAAGAAGTACCTATGACACAGAGAGAAATGAACTAAGTATTATGGAAGAATAGGAAAAACAAAGATTTTATATTAAGTGTGCATATAGGAGAATATGACATGGATAATGTCATCTTGGACTTAGGATTAGATGTCAATGTTATTCCAAGAAAGACGTGGGAAATGATGGGGAAATCAAAGCTAGTTTGTTCAATTGTTCAGTTGATATTGGAAAATCAAGATAAGATAATACCGATCGAGACATTGGTAGGAGTAGTTGTTAATATAGATGGAGTGAATAGTGTA
Organism: Picea engelmannii; assembly: GCA_009831015.1. Taxonomy (NCBI): domain Eukaryota; kingdom Viridiplantae; phylum Streptophyta; class Pinopsida; order Pinales; family Pinaceae; genus Picea; species Picea engelmannii. The sequence goes on from ML806426.1 coordinate 20,727, forward strand.
GATGAATTTGAATTCATTGAGATCGTTGATAACAGTAAGTCATATCTAGAATTGATTGGACTGGATTGGGCCTTTGACAACCAGTAGATTATTAACTTGAAGAATAAATAAATGTTTTTTGAAGGAGGAGGCTTAAAGGTCACTGCACTATTATACCTTATAGAGGAAAGTGTTGGTTGTGGAGCTTGATTATCTTCTTGATTTGTATGCAGGTATTCCTAGCCCCCTTCTACCGGGGGTTCGGGGGTTGGCCATCGAATGAAGGGGGTCCAAGGGGGACCTAACCCCCCCGGTTGGGGGTTTGGGGGCGGAGCCCTAGAGAGAAATGTTTTTTGGGAAAATTACTTTGTAAAATATGGTAATTTCATATTCAATCTGGATTGTTCATTATAAGGTCACAAATCTGACGATAGAAGTTATGTTAGGGTTTTTTTCCCTAGAAGGAAACCCTCTTTTATGAGGGAATTTTATTATGGCTATGTATGATTGTGGTTATTGTATTATGAAAGAGGATACTGCTATAGAAATAAGAGGAAGTTACAATGGGCGTGTTGCAGGTTGTATCCCTTCATTTTGTTGGATAATAAAAAAGAATGACCTGGCAATTTCTCTGGTGGACGTAGCCTACACTCGGTGAACCACGTATATCTATGTCTCTATTGTATTATGTATATTTTTTGTTTTATTTCCATATTTGTCTTATTTATCCATGATATTGTTTTTCTAACAACAAGAATGTATGTGGAACCTGCGAGAAAATAAATTGATAACTTGTATAATATGAGCAGGCACATGGATGACTACGCCAATTATACTGCATATGGTGTGCTTATTTGGAGAAGCATTAGCTCATGTGCATCAGACTCGGAGGAAGGGATTGAACATTTTCAACACCGGTTACACAAAGTATCGACCAGTGAAAGATGTGGAAACCGCTGCAGAATGGTAGCTGGTTCCCAAGTGGCATCTGCTGGAGTCGTATCTTTCCACTGGACTAGCACTTCCTTGATGGTTCTCTAACGCAGGCGACGCTCATGCTGGTCCAAAATTGCTTCTGGCTATAGCCAAATGGATCCTTCTTCAACTAACTCTAAAGGGTTGGTTTGAATTTTGCACCTAGTTCCAATCACCTTCTTTAAGCATGAAACATGAAAAACAAGATGTAGCTTTGATTGACTGGATAGAGCTAACTGATAGGCGACTTGCCCCACACGCTTGAGAACTGTATAAGGACCATAAAATTTGGGCGCTAGCTTCTGACAATGCTCGACCTTGAGGGAGGTTTGCTTGTATGGTTGCAGTCACAAAAACACCTGATCCCCTTCTGCAAATTGACGTTCAGAGGGACCTTGATCTGCTTGTTTCTTCATGTGATTCTGTGCCATGACCAAGTTCTCTTTAAGGGTATGAAGAATATCCTCTCTAACTGTAAGTGTTTGGTCAACCGCCTGGACCTTCGAGGTACCCGATAAGTATGAGAGAACTGAAGGTGGCTTCTATCCATATACCGCTTCAAAAGGAGTCATGCGTGTAGCTGTATGGTAGGAAGTGTTGTACCACCATTCAGCTAGGGGTAACCATTGAGCCCACTGATGTTGCTTCTCAGAGGAAAAACACCTCAGATATGTTTCCAAACACTTGTTGATAAATTTCGTTTGACCATCAGTCTGGGGATGATAAGTTGTGCTGAGATGCAATTGGGTGCCCTGTAGTTTCAACAGTTCTTGCCAAAAATTGCTTGTGAAAGTTGGGTCATGATCAGAAACAATAGCGTGTGGCATGCCATGAAGCTTGAAGACCTGGTCCATGAAAACTTGAGCCACCGTGGATGTAGTAAATGGGTGTTAAAGAGCACAGAAATGAGCATACTTGGAAAGGCGATCAACAACCACCATTATGACTGATTTATTCCCCGATTTGGGTAAGTCGGTAATAAAGTCCATAGAGATATCCTTCCAAATAGCAGGTGGAATTAGAAGCGGTTGTAGTGTGCCCGAAGATTTGACCATTTCTCCCTTGTTGCAATGACACACCTCACATTCAACGACAAAATTACGGATGTCCCGTTTCATACCATCCCAGAAAAAGGAACGTTTGACCCTGTCATAGGTTTTGGTGAACCCTGAGTGCCCCGTTGTGGGTGTAGTATGAAGCTCAGAAAGTACTGTGGATTTAAGACTTGATTTTTTACTTAAATACAAACGGCCTTTGTATAGAATCTCATCCTGGAGCCAAGAGTACCCTGGGGGAGCCAGAGCATTGGTCTGCAATTGCTAGATCAGATGTGAACTTTTGGGATCTTGTAGTCATTCCTGGTGCACAGCTTGGAGCCAATCGGGTACAATGAAGGAAAGAGAAAAAAGGGATCCTTCTTCTTCATATTTTTGGGATAGTGCATCCGCCACTACATTTTCTTTTCCCTTCTTGTAAATGATATTATAATCATATCCAAAGAGCTTAGTCACCCATTTTTGTTGCTTCGGGGAGGAAATGCGTCGTTCTAGAAAGTACTTGAGGCTTTGATGGTCAGTTTTAATTTGGAAGCGTTGCCCCAAGAGATAAGGACGCCATAGATCAACGACATGTAGAATAGCCAACTTTTACTTTTCATAAATGGGTTTTCCCAGATTCCTTTCAGACAGTTTCTTGCTGGTGAAGGCCAAAGGTTGACCCTCTTGCATAAGGACAGCGCTGATTCCTTTCCCAAATGCATCACATTCCAACACAAAGGTCTTTGTGAAATCAGGAAGGGCCAGAACCGGAGTGGTGCACATGGTCGTCTTCAAGGTTTGAAAATATTGAGCAGCGGCTGGAGTCCAAGTGAAAGGGTTCTTTTTTAGGAGAGCAGTGAGTGGTGCTACAATCTTTCCATAGTTCTTAACAAACTTGCGATAATACCCTGTTAAGCCCAGAAATCCACGCAATCTTTTGAGAGTCTTTGGGTGCGGCCAGTCTTGCATAGCTTCAATCTTTTTCGGATCCACCTTGACGCCATCCTGGCCAACCAGATGACCCAAGTATTCTACTTCTGAGGCACCAAAAGCACATTTAGACTGTTTCAGGAAAAGTTGGTGCTAAGAGAGTAGATGGAGAACTTGATCCACATGAGTAAGATGGTCTATCTAGGTTTTTATATAGATGGGGATATCATCAAAGAAAACTAAGACAAAATGATGAAGAAAGGGACGAAAGACATGGTTTATGAGGCTTTGGAAGGTGGAGGGGGCATTGCACAAGCCAAAGGGCATGACCAAAAACTCATAGTGGCCCTCACGAGTTTGAAAGGCCATCTTGGGAATGTATGCCTCTTTCATATGTATCTGGTGCTAGCCCAAGCGAAGATCAATTTTAGTAAAGAATTGGGCGCCACTCAATTCATCCAGGTGGTCATCAATGACAGGAATGTGGAATTTGTCTTTAATGGTCAGTTTGTTGAGGGCACAGAAGTCACGACACATTCTCCAAGAACCTTCTTTCTTCAGGACCATGATTACAGGAGAAGAGTAAGGGCTCGTATTAGGGTGGATAACGCCTGCATTAAGGAGTTCCTGGACCATTTTCTCAATTTCATTTTTTTGTGAAAAGGGGTGGCGATATGGATGGATATTGGGAGGAAGGCTTCTGGGTACAAGGGGAATGGAATGATCATGAACATCGCGGGAAGGAGGGAGTCCTTGGGGAGTGTAAAATACCATTTGATGTTTAGAAAGGAGGGCTTGGAGGTCTTGCGGCACCGGGGGTGTCTCTGTTGCTTGTATGGCATGTAGCATGTAGTTGGGCAATGACACTGTTGGTCACTATAATTGCTTAATTAATTTTAAACAACCAAGTGAAACATAAATTATCAACCCAGGGAAGTCTTTTATTTCAAATATAACCACGCACAATATATTCTCAATTCCAAAAGCAGCTTAGTGTTGTAGTAAAGAAACTTATAGTAATCTCACTTGCTCAAATACACTGAAGTTCTGAATTAAATCACAGGAAAGTAACTTACCTATTGCAAACCTTTAAAGATCAATCTAAGAATCCTGGATTACATTTGAATTAATACTTGCAATGGGAAAGAACAACTATTCTGCAATCAGAGAACATGACCCTTACTCTCAAACAGAGACTTCAGTGTTAACACTCTTTTCATGAAAACAGTAATGCAGAAAACAATTAACTCTATCTAACAGAAAACAAAGCCACCTAGTTCCTTTCTTTCTAAGAAGGAGCCTTGAGCCTTACTTCTGTTTAGCACACTTGTGAGGTTGAGGTTTACAGAGAACAGGGCAGTCTGATCCCTTCCTTTCTAAGCAGGGATTCCTAACCCAGTTTCTGGCTAGCACTAATAAAAGTTTACAGAGAACATGATGTTTTGGTTCTTTCCTTTCTGAGCAGAAACCCTTAACCCAATCCCTGGTTAACACACTTGTAGAGGTAAAGGAAATCTACAGAATACCAGGTGTTGTGATTCCTTCTTGTCTGAGCAGGAACCCATTAACCAAATCTCTGGCTAGCACACTTGCAGAGGTAAAGGAAATCTACAGAAGACAAGGTGTTGTGATTCCTTCCTGTCTGAGCAGGAACCCTTTAACAAAATCTCTGGCTAGCACACTTGCAGAGGTAAAGGAAATATACAGAAGACAAGGTGTTGTGATTCCTTCCTGTCTGAGCTGGAACCCTTTAACCAAACTTCTGGCTAGCACACTTGTAGCAGTAAATGAATTATACAGAGGGTATGATGTTCCGATCCCTTTCTGTCTGAGAAGGAACCTTTAACCAAATCTCTGCTAACCTCATAAAATCATCACACAAGATTGCTGATAAAAAGAACTACAAATTCCATTCAATAAACTAAGACAGAGTCAGTTAGTGTTTCAGCAAAGCGGAATTCATTAAAACAGTGTTTCAACAAACAATAGTTTAAACAAAGCATGAACAGAAATTATACTAACACACTTCTAACTAATGGGTGAATCTTGTGAAGAAGGTGGGACCTCCCTTCTCACAAGATTCCCCTGAACGAGAGGCTAAAGAAGGATACTCAAAGCAGTCTTATATTCATCTGTCGAAATATCACATTACAAATTGAAAGAATAGAATACGTCCCACTTCTCTGGATTTTCTCAATGCATCAAAAATTGGATATCTCGAATGGTGATTTCCTCCGATTTAAAGAGGAAATCCCTTCGATACAATCATTACAATGCATATCTGAATCCTATCCTAAGTCGGATATTCTTTCTAAATCAGCATAGGATGTCCTAGTCTCACGCAACCGAGTGCTATTACAGGAACTGAACGAGATATTGTTGTTACGGCTGGTGTAACATCTTCTTCTTCATCGTTGCTGATGCTGTTTCAGCATCGCAATTCGCGGGTTGTTTCAGCCACGTGAATTGCGCTCTGACTGTGTTGACCGTTGACTGTGGCGGCTTCCTTGTGTTTCAGCATCGTCGGTTCTGGCGGTTTCTCTGTGTTTCAGCATCTGCAACTCTGGACTATGTACTAGCTCCGTGTTTCAGCATCTTGCGACCTTGGACTGTATAGCAGCTCTATGTTTCAGCATCTGCGGCCTCGGACTGTGTAGCAGCTTCATGTTTCAGCATCAGTTCTGTGTTTCAGCAATGGCGGCCTTGGACAGTTCTGTGTTTCAACAATAGTCCTTGAATGCAAATCTGCAGCTTTGGACACTTATGCATTTCTAATCAATGGTTAAGTACGAGAGTGATGTAAAATATTATGCAAAACAGATTAAACATATAGTAATGAGAAGGGACGGTGTATACCTTTGAGATGATCAGATAAAGTGATAGTATGAGTCTAAATGTAGGTGATCAAGAGTATAATGGTGGCAAAAAGTATAGGCAAAAAGGTACATTGTGTGGTCCTAACATCCCCCTCAACTCAAGGTGTTGCATGTCCTCAGGCAACTTACTCTAAATCAGAGTCTTGATACCGGCTCTGATCGTGTAAATTACTCAAGAAGTAGCTCCGGGCGGTACTGTTTGTTGGCGTTTTGAACCCCTGGACCTGTTGCAGTCTTTGCCATGCTGTTGTCTCGGCCTTCTGAGGCAGTTTATAACTGACTTGATATGTTTCTATTGGCAGCCAGAGGAGGGGAAAGTAAAATTTGTACCCTATCCAGTTTTCAGCACAATGTCTAACACACGGGATGTAGCTGGGTACTCTTAAAATTGCTGCTTCTAAGTTGGTCGGACCAAAAGGATTGTGCTGTTGTCTCTTTTCTGTGGATTGCTGCCAAAACAGGTTGTTGGCTTGGAGGGAGGGAATCTCTATGGCAGTGATGCTTTGCTGACATTCTTGGAGCACTACTGACTGTAGCCGTTGAACATGCTCAGTCACCCCTGGTTTCTTTAGGACCTCATAATATTCTGAAATGAATTTGGCTTCCCTCTCTAGTTCTGGTCTAATCCAGAGGAGTTTATTGTCCTCATTGTGCTTGGCAGCCAAAAAGTCGCTCTGCCACAAAATTTGATTGTAAAGAAAATAAGTGAATGTTCGAAGTTGAACATCTCCAACAAGAGGATTTATATTGAGCAACCTGTTTTCGGGAATAGCCTCATTATGGAAGTATGCTTCACATAAGAGGTGCTGATCCCTGGTGGAGGCTGCTAGAAAAGTCTTGACAAAATCTGTTGGTTGTATAACTTCATGGGATTTGCCTTCTATAATTGATTTAATCT
>ML806426.1:41032-57777 GCA_009831015.1 Picea engelmannii
ACGGTGACCGGCCTCAGAAATCATTGTAAGTTGGTTCATATTGAAGTTAATGAAAAAGATACTTTTCCCATCCCGAATACATGAATCTCATCTATGTTATTTGATTTATGTTTTATCTCTAACCCCCTAGTAGATCAGTAGCACGCATGCATATTGTTGTCTTGATTGCAGGAAGCTTTGTGGAAGGAGCAGCAACAACAAGGAGATAACAGCTCAACGGAGGATCTACTTCAACCGTCGGAAAAAGGTTGGTTTAATTCTTCCCGTGTTTGCCTGAGAAAAGGGATTGAGATTTTGGGTAGAAGGTTAAAAGTTAAATCTTAAGGGTCATGATCTACGTATAAGTTTAGAGCCCTAGCTTATTAGTCCGTAGGGTAGAAAGGTGTTGAAGTGAGCTTCCAGGTATTGGCTATGGGTATGGGCCATGAGGATGGGTGAACTGAAAAAGGGCGGGCGGGGTCAAAAATTTTACTGAAAAATGATATGGATGAATGTGATGAGGGCGAAGAGATGAATCCAATGGAATAGGTCTCAAATAATAGTGAAAAAATTTCCAGACTTTTTTTTTTTTTTTTACACCTGCGGAGTTATACTCTGATCTGAAGAATATGACACTGATGAAATCCCCAAATGATTAACCAGAAAGAAAAGCGTATTTACTTGGCAACCCGAACACAGTTGTGCAACTATAGATCTTGTCTATTTTAATTTGTTTATGTTTCTGTCCCCCAAGGGTTAGGTATTCAAGCGTTCTACAGACAAGGGTTTTCCCTATGCTATCGCTCTCTGATATACGTGTGGGGTCCAACAGTAATACTCGACCCAATATCTCAGGGCACTAACTAAGGAGGATAGACCATACCCTTAGCCGTACTACCTGACTACCCAAGTGCTAGAGAGTATCTTCCTGAGTTCTGTTCTCAGTGACACTATAGTAGTCTGGTGGCCGATAGGTTTATCTAAAGAGGGCTTTAGGAAATCTAGGCCGATCCATACACAGGTGTTGTCTAATGTGCTACTACTCGAAGGGGTACCAACAGGGGTTACAAGGGTGGCCAACAGATGTGCGCTTAAGAACCACTTGTATTTCCTGCATGTATGAATCCCTCAACTATGGGTTTATGTGCGTAATGACATATCTTTGTGGATTAAAGACGTCGGAATAGGTCTCTACCCTGGAAAAAAAATTCCCACAATTTCTGCCAAGGCAAGTGCCCTGATACCACTTGCAATATACCAGATATAAAAGTATGAAGAACATAAATGAAATGCTAGAAATGGCAGAATAACAGTAATATAACCAGCATAATCTCCACAATAACACAAAAATGATATAAGAACAACAACATAAATAACACTTTGATTCAGAAAGCAATGTTCAAAGGCCTCTTCGAGGGGGAAACCTCCAGTCGAGCAACACTCTGTTACAATAATCTTCAAGCTAGGGTTTTCATACCCTCGACCCTTATTTATACTAAATATGTCTGTCAAGAGAAGCATCTAGAGGAAGATCCTTCTAGAAGTGAAAGCTTCTATCAGGTCTTCTTACATCCGCTTTATTCTATTTTATTGAAAGGCCTTATTAATATTGACCTTTATTACATCCGAATATATTGATCTACCTATGTGTGGGTTAGGACCCTAACAAAGTTACCTAAACTGTTTGACCGCCCATAGCCAGTCACTCGACCAAATACCTAGCCCTTTCTAGCCTATAAATGAAGGGGTAGGGGTCCCATTTGGAAGGAGGAAAATAATTGTAAAGAAACTCTACCCGATTTTGCATTCCCTTTGCCCCAACCTTTTGCAACTAGTATGTGAAGAGAAGCATATACAAAAGCAGTTGGAGCACAGTTGAAAAGGAGCCCAGGACCAGATTCGAGGAGTGGTGGCCGATCTCACTATTGTAAGGTTATCTTGTGAGACTAATAAAAAGAAGTACTTTTCCCGTATATGAGGTTTTTTAATGTGTAATATTGATTATATTTTGATAAAATATCTAATCCATTAGTTCATAGATTATATGCATGTTCGAATTTATTTGTTTGTCTGTTTATGAATGTAGGTTATCTTTGGGAAGCGATTTGCAGTCAAGGAGCGATCAAATTTTAAAGAATCGACATCAAACACGGAAACTAAGGTACAATAACTTGATCATTTAACCTTATATTTACATATGAATAATGGAGTTTATAATTGGGATGATGGTAAAAAATAGGAGACTTTAGGTCATTCTGCATGCATTACAGAACCCTTAATGCTAGTCCCTAGGGGGATTTCCCACCCACAACATTAGGTCATAGGCCGAAGAGCCTAGTGTGATCTAGTCAACCTTCCAGAGGGTAGTTACCGTCATTTTGATTGTAATCCTGAAGATGTAATGCACACAACGCATATTTTACAGCAGAATGAATAAAAGAGAAGAGAAGCCAGATCTTTGTGGACTTATCCCTAGGAGGGGGTGAACCATGGTAAAATACTATGTTCTATGTGTTGTTAATGAATGTTTTACTATTTTTTTAATCATTAGATAAAGAATGAATGGTTAAAACTAGTTGTAAAAGTATGCATGCATAAGTTAATGATGAATGAATCTTAGAAGTAGATGAATGATTAATGATGATGATATATAAGGGAGAAAGTCAAATCACAGTCCCCACTCCTTCCTAGACTACAAAAACCTAAATATTGTAGTTCCCATAAAACTATCTCGGGTGAGACTGTGTTGTGTACTCTATGCACACCGTTTCCTTTTGGGTTATCAAGAGGGCCGATAGTTTTGAGAGTTTTGTTGGAAACCTATTTGAGACCGGAACCTGGGTCAACCCAAGTAACCAACAAATGGTTTTGTTTCTAGGCCTATTGGAGTAGGCCTATTTTGGGAAGAAGGATATATTTTGGGCACAAACCTAATTTTGGAAGAAAAGGTCTATTTTTGGAGCGCACGCCTTAGGAGGAAGAAAATAAGCATGCATAAAAGGAAGGAAAAGCAACATGCAAGAGGAAAAGCAGTATGACGTGCTTGCAGATAGGCCTAATGATGTTAGGGTTAGGGTTTTTGACAAATATTGTAATGACTATAAGACAGTAGGGTAGTATAAATAAAGACCCAGGAGGTATTAGGGTTGTTGTTAGTATGGTCATTCTGAAGTGATTGATTATTGTGAGTTTTGTTATGGTTATTGTGGTAGAGTGGAATAAGATAGAGTTTGAGGGTTAGGTCATAGGCTCAGGATCCTAGTGTGATCTAGTCAGCCTTCTAGAGGGTACCTACCTTCCTTTTGATTGTAATCCTGAAGATGTAATGCACGCAACGTATATTTTGCAGTAGAATGAATAAAAGAGTAGAGAAGCCATATATTTGTGGATGTAGCCCCAATAGGGGGTGAACCATGGTAAAATACGGTGTTCTATGTGTTGTCAATGAATGATTTACTATTTTGTTAATCATTAGCTAAATAATGAATGGTTAATACTAGTTATAATAGTATGCATGCATAAGTTAATGATGAATGGATCCTAGAAGTAGATGAATAATTATTGATGATGATACATAAGGGAGAGAGTCAAAACATAGTCCCCACTCCTTCCTAGACTTCAAACAACTGAGTATTGCAGTCCTCCATAAAGCTATCTCGGGTGAGACTGCGTTGTGTACTTTGTGCGCAATGTTGCGTTCTGGTTTACCATGAGGGATGATAGTTTTGAGGGTTTTGTTGGAAATTTATTTGAGATCAGAACCTGGGTCAACCCAAGTAACCAAAAAATGGTTATGTTTCTAGCTAGAACTACATAGGATTGAGTGCATGAGATCTTTGGAAGAAAAGTGAAAAGTATGAAATCATAGAAGGGAATGTTTAGGCCATGGAATCCAACAAAGGCGAAAATTGAAAGATGGTTGAAGACAAAGGAACTTGAGTTTGCGTAGAAGGACAACAAAAACCCTAATTTGACACCACGCAAGTATGTCGACAAATACGTGTTTAGCAACTTGCATGAGGTAATTTTCTATGATTTCCCACATCTGTTGCAAGAGGGTTATTGAGGTTGAAGGACAACCACCATATGAATCAGATCATACATCTAGAGTAACATCCTATGGGGATCGCGCAGTTACAACAAGTTAATAAATTTTTTATGCGCATAGTATATTTCTGGTTATATAGTATTGTTGTAGGGTTTATCACCGAATTTGCAGTAGATACTATGAAGTCCTACACTGCTGCAGAGAAATATTTTTTGAAGGTACCCAAAGGTAGGTACATCATATCACTGTATACTTCAATCAAGATTTTCTTGTATGACAAAGGTGTGATGACCATGGAATCAGACAACTAAACATCCCTGTGCGCATGGGGGAAGGGGGGGAAGCATTGACATGAGGTTGAGATATGGACAAGGAGATGGATGAAGGGAAGCAGAAGGAGGCTATGGACCCAATCATGATGGAAGAGGACCATATAAAGAAGATAATGGAAAACAATGGAAAGACGTGCAACAGAAGACCTTACCAATATAAGATGAATAAAACGAATAGGGCCATAGTCAACAAAGAGGGATTGGTGAATGATGAAGAAGAGGTAGAGGATATTCGGGCTGTGGAGAAGATTGAGGAAATCCTGTGCACAACATATGAAAGGAAAACAAGAGGTCCAGGGTCAGGAAAAGAAGGAAAAACTCTAGTACAGATCAACATTAGTGTGGAACCTATAACCCCATGTGTGACTAATACACCTGAAAGGACACCAACGTTTAGATAACTAAATTTTAGTGGAAGACGAGAAACAATATAGGGGTCCAATAAAGGACAATCAAATGGGGGAGCAAGTTTAGGAAGTAATAGTCAACTATCTAAATTGCACGGAGGCAGTAGTTCAACATAGTTTAAAATGGCAGGACAAGATCATACGATCAAATTACCATAATTTTAGGGAGAGGCATCAGAGGACCTTGAAAAGAATTTATTCATCTATGAGAATATCTAGGAAGAAAATAACATCATAGATGAGGATATAAATCTTGCACAATTATCTATCACACTAAGAGACCACACGCTAGACTGGTACGTGAGCCTGGATGTAAACAATCCACAAGGAGTACCAAAGACTATCACACTAAGAGACCAAATGCTAGAATGGTACGTGAGCCTATATGTAAACAATCCACAAGGAGTACCAAAGATTATCACAGACATAAAAAAACCTACCGGTAAATTTTTTTCAGAAGCCAAGCTTAGAAGACCAGTACATGAATGAAATGACTGAAATCAGGAATAAACTAGGAGATTCTATTTGGGAGATTGATCAGAGGTTCAAACGTTTAAAAAGTAAGTTGAAGTATTCAATTACTAACATGAAACATAGGAAATTATTTGTGAATTCACTGTTACCACACTTGAAGTATCCTTTTAGACAACAGAAGTTCCAAAATCATGAAGAGGCTCTGCAAGCAACCCTGCAATTGGAAGAAAACCAGTATCAACAGACATATCCAACAATAGAGGATTTGAAGGAGGATCTAAAGAATCTGACATTTCAACTGAACCAAAATAATGGAAAAGAGAAAAGAGAAGTTCTTTGGTGTACACTATGCAGGATAGAAGGACATTATAAGAATGAATGTCCAACTTTTGCATGGTACTTGGAAGTAGGGGTTCAAAACCCCTTTCCAACAAGAGGACCATGGTGTGAGATTTTTAATATGCATGGGCATGATCCATATAATTTTCCAATTATGCAAAAGTATAAGACAATACCAAAAAGTTCGTATTGCAATTTTTGCAAATTAGTGGGTCACGATGATAAGGACTGTAGAACACTGGAACTGATGAGAGAAAGAACTTCAGACACTTACAGAGTGCAAGAAGAGATGATGCTAGGGTAAGATGCACCTCATTTCAGCCATGTGTGACCACCATTCCACCTTACGCAATGGTAGTACAAAAATGTGTAGCCATAGTATAATATCGCGCAGTATAACCAGGTACCCCAATACAATGCACCACGAGGAGATAGAGGTGGAAGTAGAGGTAGAAGGCCATTAGTGTGCCAAAAATTCCAACAACCAAGACATTATGTAAGGTATTTTCAACTTCCACCTGCGACATGTATGTATTGTCTCACAACAGACCATGACACATAAGAATGCTCAACACTCTTGGGAGATATTTAGGAAAAAAGGAACCAGAAGAACTAGAATGTCAAGTGGATTTCTGCAGAAGATAGGGATGATGGGAAAAACATTAATATAGTTACTTGAGGAGGCGCCAAGACAAGATTTGATGCAACAAAACAATATCCAACTCAACACCAATGGGTAAAGAATAATATTGATCCACATAAGGAATTTGACATGCGGAAAGAAAATGAAACATTTAAGGAGGCCGGAAAGGAGCTTCTCAAGGATAAAATTGTGTCTACATCAGTTGCGCAACAAACTCAGGACCCACCAATGTATGAGATTCCATATTCAATGGATCAAACCAGTAAAGGAAAACCTTTAGAGCTAGGAAGCACCATAAATACTTTTTTGCAATCCTGTGTTAAGTTATTGAATGATACATCATTTGTTAAGGTCTTACAAAATCTACTAGAAATATGAAACATAGAGGTAGAAGGAAAGTTAGAGAAGAAAATAGTCAATCATCTCCATACAAGAAGAAGGACAAGCAAATAATTCAAGCTAAATGCCAACATTGTGGACTTCAACATGTGAGATATTGTACTAGATTTAGGCTCTGAAGTAAATGTCTTTCCTAAGAAGACATGATAGTGTATGGGAGAACCCACATTAGGCTATTCACTTGTCTAGTTGAAAGTTAGGATAATATACAACATAGACTACATGAAGTCTCCACAAGGAAAGTGTGCAAGAATAGATTGTGCAGTAAGGTGGGTTTGTACAGAGATAAAGGAACTTCCCAGTTTTCATGGGTTGAATGACTTAGAGGAATTCTTGAAAAAATATGAGGAGAAAGTGTTGGAAAATCAAAGATTGTTATCCATGGATATTTTACTCAAGAAAACACCTGCACGATGGTGGGGTGTACACAAATAAACAATTCAGGACTAGTATCAATGTAAATGAATACTACACATTAGATTTGGCGCATAATAGGGGATCACTATAGTGAAAAAGTATGATGGGAGAGGAACACTAGTTGAGCACCTAGAGAAATGTAGAACACACTGGAGGATGACAACACCATAGGAATGGACTCATCACTTTATTCATACATTGTAAGGGATCCCAGGGAACTGGTACATAGACCAGGAGATGCATAGAGGCACTACAGAATGGACATGATTACATCTGAATTTTGTAGCAACCTTCTCATTCTAGCATAAGAACCCCAACATTGATTCAACTATGAAGATGATAATGGGAGTGATATTATTTGATGAAACAAAGGTCAACACTAGAAAAGAAAGACGGTGAAGGAGTTACTCTCATGTTATCATGTCAAAGAGGAAGCACCAAATGAAGATGATCTGTGCAATATTCATATCATCAATATTAAAGAAGATAAAGAGGTGTGAGGTCCATATATGGAGTCAGAGGCATTTGTTGCACCAATCAAGGTTAATAAATTCAACATTGGGATAAACAAAAATATTAAAATGGAAAGCATTAGAGACTACTGAGATGATCAAACACTAGAAAGGATAACATAGTTATTGTGCAAATACAGTGACCTGTTTCCAAAAACATTTATAGAGATGAAAGGAATAATAGGTGAGCTAGGTGAGATGAAGATACCCTCAAATCAGAGGCTAGACCTATTAGGAAGAGACCTTACAGGATGAATCCACTATATAAGTAGAAAGTTAAAGTAGAAATTGATCAAATATTGAAAGATGGCATCATAGAACGATAGATAAATATAAATGGATCAGTCCCATGGTATTCCAGGAAAAGAGGTAAGGGGGGATAAGGATTTGTGTAGATTTGAGGAAAATCAATGATGCTTTCTTACATGATCCTTTCCTTACCCCTTTTACCGATGAGGTCTTGGAGAATGTGGGAGGCCATGAATCATATTCATTCACAGATGGATTCTTAGGTTACCATCAGATCAAAATAGCTCCAGAGGCTAGGTATAAGACTACCTTTGCTACAAAATGGGGATCCTACCAATATACAATCATGCCCTTTGGATTGAAGAATGCACCAACTATATTTTCAAGGGTGGTCATAGATTCTTTTAAGGAGTTCATACATCACTTTCTAGAAGTCTATTTGAATGACTGGATTGTTGATTATTTGGGTTGGTTTTCATTGATATCAACCCTTGAAGAAATTCTGGTAGCGAATTTTGGTAGCATAAAGGTTTGGGTAATGGACCAAAGTTTTTTTTATGTATAATGGTATGAGTTTTAATATATTTGAAGGTAATACTATTATGGATGGATATTACATGTCATGCCATTTCCGTTGGTATGTGTAACATCACATAACTCCTCATGGTTAGAGAGTTATGACCATGTGAAGTTGGAGAACCCTCATGAGTCACCTAGAAGCCCCAAAAGGTCAAAGTAGTCAAAGTGGTTGGAAAGAAGAAATTATTTAAATAATAAAGTGAAGTGATGAGTGTACTATAAGTCAAAGTGGATACAAAACAAATTATTTAAATAATAAATTTAATGGAGAAATTACTAAGTGGACAAGTGGTTAGAAGTGGGTTATCCCTAAAATAAGGAAAGTGGTTTAAGAGATTTTAGAAGGTAAATAACAAAGTGAAGTGATGAGTGTACTCTAAGTCAAAGTGTTTGCAAAGAATAAATTATTTAAATAATAAAGTGAAGTGATGAGTGTACTATAAGTCAAAGAGGATGCAAAAAAAATTATTTAAATAATAAAGTTAATGGAGAACTTACTAATTATGGAAAGTGGTTAAGTTAAGTGGAAAAGTGGTTATAAGTGGGTTAACCCTAAAATAAGGAAAGTGGGTTAAGATGGTTATAAGGTAACCCCTTGAGGAAGCTACATAAAAGTATAAATAAGAGGAAAGGGTCTCTCATTCAAATCACACTTGAATATCATTGAATATCTATTTGTGAAAGGTTATTTGGACAGGTATTATTGATAGAGAAAAATTGCAGTAGAAAAAGTGCAGCAGGAAAAGTGCGATAGGAAAACTGTGGTAGAAAAATTGCAGCAGAAAAAGTGTAGCAGGAAAAGTGCGGTAGAAAAAGTGTAGGATGAAAAGTGCGGTAGAAAAAGCGCGGGAGGAAAAGTGCGGAAGGAAAGCTGCAGAAGAAAAAGTGTGGCAGGAAAAGTGCAACAGAAAAACTGTAGCAGGAAAAGTGTGCAAAAAAACCGCAGCAGTAAAAGTGTGGCAAAAACAACATGGCAGAAAAATCACGGTAGTGGATTCGCGATAGAAAAACCGCGGCAACAAAATGCTACAAGAAAAAAAAAAGGTATGGTTCTCATATGTGTAGTGTTGAATTTATGAATCAAGTTGAGGGTTTGCCTCGTGTTGAGGAAAAGAGATGAAATAATCTTACTCAAGCATTTTCATATCTTACTTGGCTAAGGCAAGATAGACGGGAATATCACCCTATGTTTATAGCCTCAAAAATTAGTTACAAGGGCTTACATTGTTTTTTTATAAGTAAAATATTGTTGTAAAATTCAACATTTTTATATAATTTTCTGAATATAACAGATGCAAAAGTAAATGTGGAGACAAAATAAAAAATACCAAGTCACATATTAACACATATGAGACAGAATAATAATCGCTTATTTCATTCCAAGAAATCAAAAGAATCGTTCTCTTTACAAAAATCCATGAGGGAGTTTGGACCAAAGCCAAACTTAGATGTCCCCAATGAAAACCATACAAAAGGACTTCTGACATAATGTAAAAAACTAAACTTTAAAAGATGGATCATCTTGCCACATATTTTTTCCTAATTGACTCTGCATAATATCCTTTACCAGTCATGAAAATTAATTCATAAACAAACAAGTCTACACAAACTATCAAAGATAGATCAACACCTCTGAAAAACAAGTGTATGAATGATGTAATTCAACCTTGAATCTTGTTGTCTACAATAGGAACCTGTTGTCATAAAAGAGAATTAGGATTTTAATGAATTAAAGAATGAATGAAAACTGAACTATCTCAATAAAACTCAAGAGCAGACCTTAGTATTCTTTCTCCTTCTATTCTCCTTTTGTTCTTCCTTATCGTTTTGCCTTTAAGAAATCAAAATTAGTTGAATTAGTTCAAATACCTCTTTAGTTAAGTTAACTAAAACTCAACTAACTTTTAGTTTAGGGGAATAATTAATATAATCATAATAAGGGTCTTTAATAAATAATAACTAGTAGGTGGGACCCCTTGTGACTCCCTTAGTTTCTTAACTAAAATAAACACAATTAGTCAATCAATCAAACACATCCCTCCTTGTGGCTCCCATCTGTTAGCATTGATAGTCACCCTCAGACTATAAGAGGGTAACCCCAGTACCCATCGAAGTTTTTGGTGGATGTTGGTTTTATGAGTGGATGTTAAATGGACAAAACTCAGTACAAGAATGATTTTAATCACAAAAACTGGACAAGCAATGCATAGGGAAGTGAGGTCCTCATTAACTTCAATCAGTGATTTGTGTTTAAGTGTGAGCAGAAGGAAGAATTAGTGAGAGAGGTGAACAATACTACTATGGGCATCTGGATTTCAAGCAACTTGGTGAAGAAAAACTCAGGCTCAAGATCACTCTTGAACTCAATTTTCAGACATCGAAATATGTCTGTTATCACTGAAATTTCGTCCGCAAATGGTTACAGGAATCCAGCATCGTCAAAACACTCATTAGTTCACTCATGGACCAAAAATGCATTTCCAAAAGGTCTAAAACTATACAACCAATTATAAAATCAGAATGCGCTAAGACTACACAGGGAGCGCACACACATGTGCCATCTAGAAATGCAAGAAAATCGCACATGTGCACAATGCACGACTGTGGACGCAAAACACCATGCACCCCTCAGAACGATGCATTTATGATATTGGTTAGCCTTACACCCACTTCTAGTTCATCTTCCAAGTCGATTTGACACCCAAATCTCGTCTGAATCCGACTGGGGGGCTCGTCAAAGACCTAAGGGTTCCCTAAAGGGCCCCTTGTTCACACTAAGAACTAGTTTCATAATGCCTCAAAGCTATGCTATAAAAGGAGTCCATGGGTGCACTATATTTTCAAGGAATTCATTTGTATTGTTATGCTACTGATATTCTCTTGGAGGATCCTCTTTCCTCACCAAGAGCATGCAAGCACCATTTCATTTGGCCATTCACATCACCTCTCGAGTGAATGTGCTTTGGATTCTCTTCACCATTTCATTCTAGTTGGTTACTTGTAAGAAGAGCTCAATATTTGGGGGTCCAATAGCCCTCCCTTGGAGGAAGAGGGGACCCATACATCTCCTTTTCTCTTTGGTGTTTTCTTTCCACTAATACAATCCTTTCCATTGGTGGCATGAATGTTGTTTATTTCTTGTTTTAATGTCCTTATGCACTCTAGTTTAGTTTCTTTTAATGTTCTTAGTTTAGTTCTTGGCTTATCCTTTATGCTTTATACTTCTAACTCTTTCCTTCACTATTGTCTTACCTAGATAACCCAACTGGGCTTGTAAGCATCTCTATCTTTCTCATTTAGGTGACAAAAGAGGTGCAATAGATTGGCGACTCCACTGGGGAAAGGTATAAATTTCCTCCCCCATTTGGGTTATTTTATCTCTTCCTTTTGTTTATTTAACTTGCAGGAACCATAACCGGCCCAAGACGACCTGCAGAAAGCCAAATTCAAAGCTGAGTTGGGAGAATTTCATCTGAAATTTTCCTTACGGCCGTGTAACAGAAGTGTGTGGGTGTTTTATCCCACAGGCGCGTCTTCAGCGCACGTGCGATCAGCCCACTGTTTTTCTCAGTGATTTTTGCACACCTGTGCCAAAGGGTCATTTTTTATTAGCGCATTGGCACCACATGTGCCTCTGTCTACTCTGTGACCTGCACATATCCTCAGAAAGTCACACATTGTAAGGGTTTTTGTGATTTTTTGAGGGCCCATATCCTTCTTAAGCCTGATTCTATGCAAATTGTAATATGCACCACACTTATATACCCTCTCCATATGAAGGGATTAGTCAAAACATAGGCACTTAGGGGGTTAAAATCATTATTTTTCCTCTTTTTTCTTTCATTTTTCCACATGGATGGCTTGCTTTGATTAAAATTTTAAGTTGGAATCATTCTATATCACATATAAAACTTGCATTGGGACCAAAAATTGGATATCAATCATTGAGTATGCTCTTCTTTCGCGCCGCAAAGTGATCTTGAGAATCAGAAAGAGATTGAGGGAAAATTTCATCTCCCTTAAAAAAGACAAAATCTTTAGGAGAGGACAACAACCCCCTCGGGACTCCTCTTAGTTCATTTTTTCAAACACATCTTAAGATTGTAAGGGCCCATACATGCCCACATGCTACAAATATAGGATAGTGATTCAAGTTTACTTTCTTATATTAAATCACTAAGGAAGTTTCAAGGTTTTGTAACGGGCCCATACATGCCCACATGTCCACAATCTAGGATAATTTTTAAATCTTTCTTAGATTAAATCACACTAGGGAGTTAAAAGATTAGTAAGGACCCACATGTACACATGCTATTTTCTTAGGGACTTTAAAAATTCCACAAGGTTTTACCAATGGCATTTAGTTAATTCGGTAATCAAGACTTGTAAGGACCACACTAAGTCCACATGCAATAAGGTGACACCTAATTTATTAAAAATTTGGCACACTTTCACTTGTTCACACACTAAGTTCACCAAATCACTCACATAGTTTTGTCTAGAAATCGTGGAGGTTGAAGTAAGTATCCTCCAACGGGATTCTGAAACGCCCCACCCTTTTTTTTTCTTGACAAAGATATCCACTTCCACTTAATTTCAACAAGATTGGTTCACACCCCAAATCTCTCAAACAACCACATCTACAATTTTTCTAAAAACCCACTACGTTTTCCTCCACAGGAGGTACCAAAAGAATTTTTTTAGTCTAGGTAGGATCTCAGGGGTAGGCATCCAAATAACTCCCTGTTATCTGGTTCTCACATCTTCAAACAATATAAGTTGTCAAATAGGGATCTTTTACATCCTCCAAGTCAAGTGTTCGTAACACCATAAGGCATGGCGATACCCATGAAGGGTTGAAGGCCGAGGTCCAGTTGTTCTGTGTGTCCCCCCTTGACACACCCACCTCTTGGACGAGATCCATTCCATGATCCATTTCTTAGGCCGAAAATCTAAATGTCACACTTTTACTGAGGTACCTAGTGACCAAATTTTAGGACATCTACCTAGGTGGAAATTGTGGTCTGCAATTGCACCTTGATCTGATTTTGTGTGGCTATTGGGAAATATCGCCAGCTCTTTCAGGATATGCACCTTCTACCCCTCATTATAACTAATTACTTCATCCTTCACTAGTTCCTCTTCTGGTGGCTTTAGACCCCACTGTTGAGTGCTATTGGAAGGTCCAGTGCTATTTGAGAGGAAGGATGTTACGTCTTTTAGGACACGAGCATTTGTTTTTATTTGTTCTCCCACATGGACAAAAACCACCTACCCACATATATGCTTATGGATCAATTGATTTATGTATGATTCTATTGTGATTACATGCGATTGAGAATTATATTGTGAAGGTCCCAAAAAATTATAAAGACTCTTTTTCATTTATTTTCTCTCATCACCATTCGCACACATCCTCTTTGCTAGTCGGACATCATAGGGGACCCACAGAATCTCCGTCTTTCCAGACGCTTGCTAAATCTCCCTCCCATTCTAGGGGGAGTTCCTAGTCTTGCCAACTCATCGACTCCACCTTCTCATACTCCTGTGAGTGCCACTATCTTGGGATCAACTTTGTTTGGTTCCAGTCTACTTGGGTCCACTTCCCAAGATAAACCATCCACACACTCCCCTTTTCACGGAAGTGGTGGATAAACTTCTTCTCAAGGAGGAAGTACAACCCCACCTAACCCCCCTCAAAGGTCAGGTACACAAAACACTCACATCATGGCTGGACCTAATCCTCCACCACTACCCCGGATTCCATACTTAGCCTCCCTCAACATACCAGATTTGACTAAGCTCACCAATGATCCTATATTGCATGACCCCACATGGCCTGCAATGCCTACTAAACTACCTTCAGACATCCCCAAGTTCGAAGGAAAGGTGGGAGATGACCCCACCAACCATATCATGACCTTTCACTTATGGTGCTCTTCAAATAACATCACTAACGACTCTGTCCGATTGAGGTTATTTCAACGCACACTCACCGGCCCATCAACCAAGTGGTATGTCGAAGAAATATCTGGATCCCATGTAACCTTTGAATCCTTGGCCAAAGCATTTTTTACCTTCTTTTAAATACCCATTTGTCATGACAATGGCCTTGAACTACTCTCAAAGTTTAAACAAACTTCCTCCATGCACATCGCCGACCACATTCATGAATGGCACCCGTGACATAGTCTCTGCAAAGCTGAATCCACCCCACAACAAAGTCTCAATTGGTTCCTCAAATAACTTGTTTCCCTCCTTGCAAAAGATGTGGCTGCCACCTTCCCCCAATATGAAGAAGAAGCCACCAACAAAGCTCAACAATTTGAACTCATTTACTCACAGTCAGGCTACTTATATATGATACTACCTGACACCCCGAGATGTGTACCCTTCGGCCAAGACAAACCTGGGATGTCTCACTCCGTGGATGGATTGATTGGTACCAAGACCCACCACAATATATCCCCCCAAAAAACACCTATGTATGGAACACCTCAATATCCACCAGTATATGGAGGATCCCCTCATTATCCTCCTCCCCCCNGTGGACCCCCGTCGACCCCCATGACACGCCCGGTTATTCCACCTAGTTCTAGAAACACCTCTACCTCTTCTTACCCCCTAGGCACTAGTGAAAGCGCCACAGCTTCCTATGTACCTTACGGATAATTTCCACAAAAGAATTTGTACTTCCCATTCCCTGGTCCTCCCTAACCTATTTCTCCTCCATAGGGCCAACCACATGTTGGGGTTAACTTTATTCAACCCTCTCCCATTCATAAAGTCCACCATTTCGAACAACTGAATACGAAAAATCTGACCCATCCGTCAAATAATGCCAAAAAGAAAGGCAAGAACTGAAACAATCATAATCTAGGACCAAGAGGGAACCAAAACCACCCCCAATAAAACCAACCTACTGGGGGAGACCAAAATCAGGGGAACTAGAACCCCCAAGGGGGAAATAACAACAAACGCCAATAAAAGAACAACAAAAATCTTTGAACCAACTTCCCTTGTGCCCTTTGTGGTGAGTATGGCCACTATAATCACCATTTCCCTCAAATCGCTGAATTCAAATGGATGAAAGAATCCTAAAATGGATCACATCCCCAAGTACCGCCTGCCCCCCAGTAGGCCCCACAACAATATGTGCAGCAACCACCCCTGGTTGTCCTACAAAACCCCATTCCTCACCAAGGAGTGATGAACACCCAAAAACAGATGCAACCTACCCTGCCACAGATAGGACAGTATCCACATCCTGACAATCCCGTGGATCACACTATCCTCCTTACTAGTGAAGAAGAAGTTCTTCTGCAAACACGAACCTGTCAATATAGTGCACCTCTTGACTCTGTTCCCACTACCTCAGACACAACCCTAGCCACAACTGAACCAATTTTGATGATTCCTCTCCATAACGCTGAACCCCCCTTCGTATCCCTCACATCCCATTACGATAGAATGTCAATAACTCTCAGGCTAGGGAGACACACAATTATAGCCTGGTCGATGACTTGGCACAATATCCTGTTTCCATGTTAGTTTTAGAAGTCCTTCAGACTTGTCCTACACAATAGAAGTCATTACTTTCCACCTTGGGAGCAGTTGACCTTGCTGATACTTGCCTCATCACCTTTGATCTTGATAGTGGGGAGCCCCATCTCCCCTCTTTGGTCTCTTTCCAAATACTGGTTAAAATTCGGAACATCACCATTCACCGTTGCATTATTAATGAAGGTGCATCCACATGCATCATGTCCAAAACTTTATGGCAGAAAATGGGTTCCCCCGAGATCATACCATCAACCATCACTTTGATAGCTTATGATGGATGACCATCCTCTCCTGAAGGGCTCTTTCAAAATGTCCCCGTCGAACTCAGGGGAAAAACTATCCTCATTGACATTGAAGTTATCAATGCCCCGCTCGATTAGAACATATTGTTTGGACGTAGCTACATGTATGCGCTGAAGGCTATGGCCTCTTCTGTATTTTGTACCATGATGTTCCCCCACAACGGGAAGATCGTCACTATCGACCAAGTGTTGCATTATGAGCCTAACCCTTCCTCCAACATTGATAATATCCTACCCTTTGTTCACACTAATCCCGAGTCTTACCCACTCATCGAAATGGGTCTCGACATTTTAAAAGACCCATCCTTTCTAGGGACATATCATGGAGAAACCCCGCTCATACATCCCTTAGAACAAGTATGTGCCATCTCATCCAACGGAACTACATCTGAAGATACTCTCTCTCCCACTGAGACTTATATTAGCCCCAATGTCCCACTAGTCACAGTGCTTCTCCCTCAGGAAACCCTGGACAACTCTTCAGCTCTTCCTATTCCTAACC
>ML806426.1:57870-83465 GCA_009831015.1 Picea engelmannii
AATGCATACCCTTCCTAATATGGTGTTGGAAATCCCTATATGGTATCTACATCCACCTGAGATGGTTCCCCAACCATCCCTCCCTCCCCAAACAAAGGGAATCCTGATGAAAATTCCAGTACTAACCCCCACCACACCACCACCACCCCCACTCGCCAACACCACCGCTACAACTGGGGGCAAATGGAAGAAGAAAGAGTCCACCACTCCTCCTCCCCTAGAAGTTCAACCTCCTTGTGCACTATGCGAGAAAGATGGACACCCCACTAATAAGTGCCCATCCCTCCCCGAGATACATAATTTAATTCAACTACCTTGGGAAATGACACCACCGATCACTTCCTCTACTTCACCCAATACTACCGCCACTGCATCCCCTACTACATCTAGCAAAGGTCTGAAAACCATATTTGCATGTGCCATCTATTCATAGTATAGCCATTACACCCACCATTTCCAAGAATTACCTTAATTTTGTCAGACACTAACGACAGTCCGTCAAAGCTTCCATCAAGACCCCCCTCCACCTGTATCATCCCACACATAGGTCACTAACATCCACTATGTCACAACCTCTTTCAATGAATGTATGCGATGTCCTTACACTCTATGTGAATCACTTTATAACTTCACATATCAGTGTCCCATGATCATTGAATATAGGCATCGCCAAATGACCCTTATTCCAACCCCTCCCATCCCCCCAATGCCAATGTCGCTCGTAGTTCCCCCTAATCCCTCTCCAGATATTGTTTATATCTTCTCTCCTGAGACTGAGGGACTTCCCACTCCCCCATGATTCATAGATAGCCTGGACGAGGCTTTTCCTCCAAATCCCCCCAATTCTCCAGTTCATTTCCCCACGGAAATGTTATGCCCGACTACCATTTTTCACCTACAGTATCTCGATATTTGGTTTATTTTGAGTGAACCATCACAATCCCCTTGCGTCACCCCCCCTGCTTCTTTACCACCAGTAGAAAACCCCATGGTAACAACCACCGATTTCATTCCTCTAGATCCCCTATATTCTCGACATTTCCATTGCGACGAAGACATCCTCGAGGAGTTAACTACCCTCGATTGCCCATGGGATGTGCTCCACCACAGAGCGCTCTTTCTTTCACAGAAAGCCTTTGCACCTCCTAACCAAAACCCCATATATGCAGTCGAAACCAAAGATGTTCTCCCATCTGGGCATATATATTGGTTCAATAACCCTATCCCTGCCCCTGACGCTTTTGAAGAAGGTAATATGGCCAACATTTTCCCCACCATCAAAATCGATATTTCCATCAAACTTGGAGTCATAGAGGAAATCACCATTGGTGCCACATGCTCTCTTGAAGAAATTATCACCTACAAAGCTCTCTTCCAAGAATACCCGGACATTTTTTCTTGGTCGTACACAGATATGCCTGGCCTTGATCCCTCTATTGTCAAACATCGTATAGACACATGGCCTGATATTACCCTCGTATGACAACAAAAACATCCATTACACCCATCCAAATTAGCAGCCATCAAAGCCGAGATTGAAAAATTATGCGCTGCAGGGTTCATACACCCCATCACATATACGCCATGGGTCTCCAACCTCGTCCTAGTAAACAAAGAACAGGGCACTATTTGTGTTTGTATAGATTTTTGTGACCTCAATAATGCTTGTCCCAAAGACAATTTTTGAACACCCTTCATTGACTAAATTATCGATGATTTTTCCAGCCACGAGGCATTGTACTTCATGGATGGCTTCTCTAGCTACAACCAAATTCAGATCCATCCAGTTGATCGATACAAAATTGCATTCACTACCACTTGGGGTACCTTTTCATATCGTGTCATGCCTTTTGGCCTCAATAACGTGGGAGCCACTTTCCAACACACCATGACATACATTTTTCATGATCTGGCTCAAATCATTCTCGCCTACTTAGACGATCTCACCACTCGATCCAAAAAATGCACCCAACACCTGGATGAATTACGCATTGTATTTCATAGGTGTCGTCAGTACAATATCCGATTGAATCCACTCAAGTGTGTAATTTGCGTCACCACTGGACACCTCCTTGGGTTGATCGTCTCCCAACACAGCATCACCGTCAACCCCCTCAAGGTCCAGGCCATCACAGAAATTCCCCACTACAGAATTTATGCCAACTGCAGAGCCTACAAGGCAAAGCTAACTTTTTACGCCGCTTTGTCCTTGCATACGCCACTTGGGCACATGGTTTCCTTTTCCTCTTATGTCATGATATCCCATTCCAATGGGATGAAAATTCCCAAAATGCTTTTGATGATCTCAAAGAGGCCCTCTCCAATGCCCCATTGATTAGTCCACTCGACTATAACCATGACTATATCCTCTACATATAAGTTTCAACTGTCTCCATAGTAGGATTTCCTGTCCAATTAGGGGATCACGACCAAGAGCATGTCACTTATTATGTTAGTAAAAACCTTTTAGGACCACCCTTGAAATACAATCACGAAGAGAAAATCCCCCTTGCAGTTGTCCTTGTAGTCCAGAAATTGTGCCATTACATCTTGCTTTGAACTACCAAAGTCATCACAGATTCCAACCCAATGCACTACTTTCTCAGTCGCCGAAAAATTAATGGCAAATTTGCCCGATGGCTCGTCATCCTTCAGGAGTATGACCTTGAATTATCCACACCCAAGAGAAAGAAATCCCTCGTAATTAACGAACTCATTCCAACATTTTCTTCCGATACTACCAGTACCCCCATCAATACCGACTTCCCCGACGAACATCTCTTTTACATGCCCTCGGATGATCCTTGGTACGATGATCTCCTCGTCTACCTACGAACACAAAATTTCAGAAACCACCTCTCCAGGGATGATCATCGATGTATTTGGCACCAGGCACCCCGATACCTCCTTATTGGAAATATCTTATATTGGCAGGGGGTCAACACCATACTTCGTCGATGTTTAACCATTAACGAAGCTGATAAAGTCTTGAATGACTACCACAGCGGCACATGTGGTGATCACCTCTCCGGGATGTATACTACCCAAAAATTCATTCGAGCAGGCTATTTTTGGCCCTCATTATTCCACGATTGCATCCACGTTGTAAAGTGATGTGACAAATGTCAGCTTTATGCCCACAAAGCACGAGCACCACCCGCTCTTCCACACCCAGTCATCACTGTCGGCCCCTTTTGCAAATGGGGCATAGACTTCATGACTTGCAACCCTCCATCTAGAAATGGACAAAAATACATCATTGTTGCAGTCGATTACTTCACCAAGTAGGTTGAAGTTATGCCTACCTTCAACAACACCGCTGACACTGCAACACATTTTTTCTTTAACCACGTCATCTCTCGCTTTGGATTCCCCCTACAGTTAGTCTCTGATCATGGTAAACACTTCAAGAATTCGATTTTCATCGAACTCTCCTCCAGGTTAGGCTTCTCCCATGAGTTTTTCTCCCCATACTACCCTCAATCCAACGGATAGCTTATGATATCACTCATGATACCCTCGACCATGGAAAGTTTGAGTCACTATGGAATGGACCTTACATCATCCAACATTTCCTCACTAAATGTGCATACATTCTGACCTCTCCCAATGGAAACCATCTCAAGGAACCCGTCAATGGGTTGTACTTAAATAAATTTTATGCCTAAGCATAGCGAGTCTACACTAGGCTTTATCCTTTTCGTATGATTTTTTTTAGAGTTTTTAGTCTTCTTTTTTCATGCCTTGCGTCTAATCCACCATTTTTTTATTGACAGATGTCTCCTCCATCGGCCTACCACATTAGTTATGCCGACGGAGCTAGCCTGTGGACACCGAATCTCACTTTAGTCGCTTGGGCCCTTTATTCTCCCTCACATGAACTACTCCACTCCAGTGGCATATGTTTGGGCTCAACAACCAACAACCAAGCCGAATACACAATTGTCATTGGCCTCCTCACATAAGCCAATCACCGCCACATCTGTCACCTTAGTGTCTTACTCGATTCTCAAGTCATTGTCCTCCAGCTCAACAATGTGTACTGTGCCCATGATCCTTGCCTCTTTCGTAAATACCTGCAAGTCAGACTTTTATCCCGATAGTTTGATTCAATTACATTTGCACATATTCCAATACAATTTAATCAAATATCAAATAATATGGATAACCTAGTGTTAGATTGGCATTTATCACATTAAGATCCCATAACACACATACAAAGTCTATCACAGTATATCAATAAGACATCATCAAAAGCAATAAAAACAATCAACACATGTGCACATCACAAATGATCCCAAAATGTATATCCATATATATATATATATATATATATATATATATATATTGATCAACGTGCCATCAATGTTTACAAAAAATAGTACATCAAGTACAATACCCATAGGTAGGTGAACCACCTCACCCCTATAGATACAAAAGGTGCCACAACACCATATACAAAATGGGCTCATTGGCCTATATAAATATACAAAAATACATATATCAAGGCCCTCATGGCGCCTCTAGAGAACCACCACCTGGTCCTCTCTCAGAAGGAGGTGCCCCACCATCTAGGGGTCCCTCGAGTCTTGGGGGCAGCCTGCCAGTCATTGCTGCCCCTACTACCACTGCTCTGTGGATCAATGTCCACAACTCTGTCGGTAGGCCCACACATAGCTCCAGAACTCCCTCATCCTGGATGCACATCCACATGCCCTCAGGCACTCCCTGTAGTACCGCCTCTAACCGACAGAGAAAATACTCAAAATCTCCCACGGCCCCCGCCAAAGGAGAATGTGATGGCCCTACAACTGAATCATCAAAGCAGATCCTCCTACCTACTCTCTCATCATCGACGGGCCTCACCCCAACATCATCCCATCACCATCTCTCTCCTGTCCACGACTCTCCCCGTGGAGGTCTCAACGGCCCCTGATGAGACGATGCTCTAACAAAATCAACCTCATGTCTGCGAGGTCCCACATCTGCACACAACAAACAAACGATAGCATCAACATCCAATCATACATAAAATAAAATGCTATACTATCTACAGATCAAAACATCCAATTTAACATCCTACCTCTGTGGTCGAACACCTCCCCAGGAGGTAGCACCATCTCCAGATCATCCCGCAAATCCACCCTCAATATGGATAGTGAAGTATGATCTGTGGCATCTGATGCCACACCCATGCAACCTCAGCCATAAAGTAATGACCTCCCTCCCCACCACCATGGAGAACCAAAATAGTCACCCACTACCTCAATCACAGCTCTCGCACACCAGGTGCATCCAAAAGCAGTCTAAGGCACAACATAGGAACCCTCTGCAAGAACCACACCACCAATATGGACCCAAAGGTGAACTCCCCTGAGTCAGTAGATTGACACCTATCCAGCTACCCTACCATCTTGGCATGTAGCATCACTCCCTAGGAAAAATGCTCACCTGCCAACGCCCTCTGCATAACCCTCAACTGACCCCCACTGATCCGCTGAGTCGCGAGAGACCCATATACTCTCACCACCATCATTGCCATGCAATGATGTACAAGGGAATATTTTTCCCTAATGCTCACCATGGAACCCAACATGAAGTTCTCCCTCGAACAGTACCTCCAGGCTAAGGTATCCAACTGCCCATTCCCGGGTAACACGGGCTCCGCCGGTAAAGGAGTTCCCCGAAAAGGGAGCCCCGTCAAAAAATATATATCCTCCATCGTAGTGAAGGCCAACTCCTCACCCTGTAAAATGAATCAATGTCACTCCAGACTCCATATCACAATCAGGAACTGCAATAAATACTCCTGTGCCCATGGTAAGGAGCACTCAAAAAACTTCAACATCCCACAAGCTGCCAAAGTATCCCAGACCGTCGACTCCTCATCCCTCACTACCTCCCTCAGGCGTGACCAATCCCTCTCTCTCCATTGAATTGACATCATCCAAATGATCACCTACATCCACATATACAGTACTTGGTCAGCCATCACAACCCATAAAAACATTCAAATCTCCACAAAAGATCAATTTTTTACCCCTCTCCTTTGCCTCAAAGGTGCGACATTTTTCCCCATAGGCGTGCACATATGCACATCTATTCATCCCATAGTCACGAAATCATGCGTGACTGTTGTCCATATAGAGGCACACCCATGCACCCTTGTCATACATACATGCATGCACGAGTGTGCGCCTATTCATGACACAGTTGCGCACACATGCGCAACTGTCATAAACACAGCCGCGCATACATGCGCTGTTGTGCCTCGAACAGACGTGCATTACATGTGCACCTATTTTTCCCATTCAGGAACCCCCATGCATGGATCTCCCAATTACAGTCATTCACTTGTGTGCGTGAATCTTTCAATCACTCGCGCACTAGGGGGCCCACACTCACAAAATCCCCTATATGGTCATCCGTACAACCCCTACCTAAAAATGAAATCCTGACTAGTATGTAGGAGGATCCAACCACTAACTTGACACTCGTAGAATCTGGATCACCCAACTGGATCTCTTGGAATCTCCAAATCTCCTCTCAACTCGCTCGTCCACTCAATAAGACATCAGGTACAAATGAGGTGGCATTGTGGGCCCTACAACTATATATAGTTCCTTTTTCCAAACTTCCAGACATAATTCCGAGAGCGTCGGGCGTCCGTTTTTCGATCCGTCTTCAGCCATGGGATCACAATCTTGCCACCTACATCATTCCATTCCCCAGGCCATGATCCATTATCGGCCCCCGAGGGGCCTTTTTCTCATACCACACTCAGGTACGCATGCTTATATTCACACATTATTGAATAACCATTATATGATCTTTCTCTTTAGATATTGTTCATCTTGGGTATTCAGTTTTCATGTGTGCAGGTACTTGATTATTATACATCAGCATTCCCCCTTCATGTATATCATCGATATTGACATGTAGTCATTCCCTCTGAATATAAAATTGCATCTCCCGGTCACACCCTCCGATCTTTCCCTCTAGGATCCCTATATGCGGCTTTGCAATACTATTACCTCCACTACATTTTGGTACTGTCACTCAGTAGCACTCTCCCCCACATGAGTTGTCCCATTCATAGTCCCCCTAGGCACTTTGACACTCATGTTGTTTTCACCCTTTAGGGATGGGAGTCCCAATAGTCTTACGCATCATCGAGACCCAGCCACATACTCCTTCTCCTCATTTTTCTAGCCTACCCAATGGACTCCCAGGTTGCTTCATCATGGTTCTATTTTGACTGCACCCCCCCAGTATCATTAACCATCCATTTTCATCCACTGTCAATTTTCCCATCTGCAGATTGTCCTCCATACATTTCCCTAAATACAGAAACCCACCTATGGGGCCCTCACCCTCCACTTGTTTCCCAAGAAACTTGCGCCATCATCGTCCAAGCCATATTACACTGGGGCACCCATTTCTGTATCTGCACAGTCACCCCAACTTATTCTTTATTCTTTCAGTAATTGTACAAAACCTTTTCCCCGCATTTACATAGCTTTCTGTTATCGCCTTTAGTGACCTTCCTTTTTCGACAAAGAAGCAGGGATGATTTTAAGGATGGAAATTTATTTTACAATGTAGAAACCTTGGCGAATCTTACTAATCCTTCATATGCCAACTATAAATGTTTGGCGATATTTTTGTAAAAATATTCAAATTTCTAAGGATTTTATATATTTTTTATAAAAAAATTACGATTTTTAAGGTAAAATAATTTTATCCTATAGAATTTGGGCGAATCATTTTTAAAATAGTGAATCTCGTTTTTGGAAAAACCATAGAAAATTAGCCCATGAGCGAAATTTAGCCCCTAAAATCATCCATGCAAAGAAGCCCTTGTCGCCCTTGGTTGGGGAATTTTTTTCACTTCCTCTCGTCACTGACATTATCCATACACCTCGAGTATCTTGCAATCCAGACACCTTTTTGATCTCTGTGTTTGTCCATTTTGTCACGCCTCTGGCGCAATTTACCCCCGTCTAGTCGTCCCCTTGACACTAGATTTAGTTTCACAGTTGTTGCCACTCATACATCACACCTATCCCCAACCAAGGAAAATCTTGAGTCTCACTAATTCTTGATTTCGTCCATGTTTCTCACCAGTTCCTGATCTCATCCAGTGGATTTCATGAAGCCCTTTTCTTCTTGTAGTCACATCTCCCTTTTCTATCAGCATCAGCATAGTTTCCAGAAGGATGACAGTATCTTGACTCTCATTACCTTTACAATGAGGAGTATCAGATGACACAGGGAGAACCATCCTTTCTCTCTATTGTCGTTGACCCCCACGACATTCAACTTCAACACTCTATCATGTGGAGGTGGGTCTTACTTTGTGACTATTGCAGTTGTTTTCATATATGTGGAAGACCTCTGAAATTTGATAGACTATCAATGTCTTCTAATTATCGACATTTATCACAGGTGTCCTTACCTTTTTCATAGTTTGTTCACCATCATAATTGTCCGCTGTTATTATCAACCCACCCCGGAGGGCGCTGCAATGATCTACATCAACACACAACTTCAGTTACTTTCTTACACATTTTTGAGTTACATAACACGAGCATGGGGCATGCCCAACTTGTTTGTACACAATTTTATTTTCACCCCTTGTGAAAGGTTTGGATCTTACAGGTTCCCCTTTCCCTCCAATGGGTCACTCTTGATACTCCCCACAATTCTCTTTCTTACAAAGGTACTCTTAGTAGAAGAAACATTGATGTATTTTGGCTATACGTATGCTCATTCCCTTACACATCAGGCGGCATCTATTATCACTGTAATTTCATCCAAAAATGGTTATAGGAATCCAGCATTGTCAAAACACTCATTAGTTCACTCATGGACCAAAAATGCATTTCCAAAAGGTCCAAAACTATACAACTAGTTATAAAATCAGAATGCACTAAGACTACACAGGGAGTGCACACACATGCACCATTCAGAAATGAAAGAAAAGCACACATGTGCACTATGCGCGACTGTGGATGCACAAAACCACACACCCCTCATAACGACACATTTATGATATTGTTCGGCCTTCCACCCACTTTTGGTTCAGCTTCCAAGTCGATTTGACACCCAAATCTTGGCTTAATCCAACTGGGGGGCTGGTCAAAGACCTAAGGGTTCCCTAAAGGGCCCCTTGTTCACACTAAGAACTGGTTGCATAATGCCTCAAAACTATTCTATAAAAGGAGGCCATGGGTGCACTATATTTTCAAAGAATTCATTTGTATTGTTATCCTGTTGATATTCTCTTGGAGGATCCTCTTTCCTCACCAAGAGCATGCAAGAACCATTTCATTTGGCCATTCACATCACCTCTTGAGTGAATGTGCTTTGGATTATATTCGCCATTTCACTCTAGTTGGTTACTTGTAAGAAGAGCTCAATATTTGGGGGTCCAAGAGCCCTCCCTTAGAGGAAGAGGGGAACCATACATATCCCTTTCTCTTTGGTGTTTTCTTTCCACTAATACAATCCTTTCCATTGGTGGCATGAATGTTGTTTATTTCTTGTTCTAATGTCCTTATGCACTCTAGTTTAGTTTCTTTTAATTTTCTTTGTTTAGTTCTTGGCTTATACTTTATGCTTTATACTTCTAGCTCTTTCCTTCACTGTTGTCTTGCCTAGCTAACCCAACTGGGCTTGTAAGCATCTCTATTTTGCTCATTTAGGTGAAAAAAGAGACGCAACAATGTCACAAACACATAATAATCAAACCTACATTATCATGCAACTACAACAACTCGATTGGATCGTCCATTCCTGATCCTTTCAGCATAAGGGGAAATAAGATAAAAAGGAAGCTGACTAAAAATGGTCACAACACTACTATAATAAAACCTACATTACAAAAGAACCACAACCCTCGGTTGGATCCTTGTTATAGAAATATTTTCCTCACCATTTCCATCTTGCATAGAGGGCCTTTTTCCATTTCCCTATGCAGACTTACCATCCCTTTTTGATGAGTCCATAGCTACAAATATACATTTTTTCACATATATCCACCCTATCATTTATACAGCAAGCGTATACGCAGGATGCTCCACTATAGCCCACGTACATTGGGATTTGTGCCAGAAAATACAAAAATGGAGTTGGGTTTCCATGTCATGACAAGAGATCTCTGATCCTTGGCCTTCCATATACTGGAAACATTCTGACTCAGCCCTTCAGTTTCATTTTGAAGGCTATAAGAGAACAATTTCGAGCTATGGAAAAGAGGAGAAAGCATTCAAATTTGAGAGCAAAGTTGCTATGGAGAAATTACTTCATATTGAGTCTGCATCCCTTTGTCCCTCAACTCTGAAAACAGTGTTCAGCCCCCAAGTTCTTTCCCTATTGTTGACAGAACCTCATTGTCTCTCTCCTTTGAGCTTGCCTTTGGTGGAGGATTGAAGTGGTGGAGGCCCAGTTGGAAGGAACTTGGTTTCTTGGTTTCGAACCATGCCGAAACGAAAGTCTGTAATGTTGACACTTTTGTTGATCAATTATTAATAGAAATACTCCTTTCCTGTCCTATTGGTATCATGCAAATATATGATTATTATCCATAGGCATATTTGTAATGTTTATTAATGGATTATTCTATCTGATGTGGTAACCCCTTTACATTATCACTATATACTTGTTTTTCTTGTTTGTTGAGAACTTATTGCAGGTATAAAGATTTGGGTCAGAGTGCTCAATGGTGGAACATCATCAAACGTTGGATTGAGGTAGGCCTCTTTCGTATCTTGCACATTAGTTTATATAGCATACAAAGGAATTGAGTTGATTTCTGTAGTCATACCTGTCTGTTTTGTTTTACCCTTGTCCATAGAGAGTTTTTCCCTCGTAAAAATCCTCCATGCCTGAGTGTTTCATCACAATTTAAACAAAGAGATGAAATAAGTTGATTTCTATTAATGTGAAAGTCTCAAATTTGATACATAACCAGAGAACAGTTCTGGCATCAAAATTACATAGTAGGGAGCTCGGCTCAACCAGTTGATGACCTTAACAAAATATTGAACTAATCCATTTATACTCATATTAGTCCACAACTACTAGGAGTGTGATCTAGACATATCAATCAAATCTTTGCATCTGTGTATCCCTCTTTCAGACTGTGCACATTTCCTCTTGTCAGATGCAAACTATGTTCAGTATGGACCTATAGAAAAAATGACCATTGTTGATAGTCTTGCCTCCTTAGCCATAACTTCCAAGAATTCCATTTATGGAATGATCAGAGGTTTTAGCTACTGGTCCCTTATTCATTAACTATATCTTCATTGGGATTGGAGCATGGCTGGAAGACTGGAAGAAGACCATCTGTCGCAACTAGATTGGGTGTTGAATAAGCAGGTGGCCACAAAAGTCAATCCTCGTTCATTGGATGAACTCTTTTTCTCAGGATCACAATGAGGATTAATGCCTATAGGGTGGCCACACACTTCTCTTGGATTTGACATTTATAAGCATGTGATTGCGGGGCTGTCGAAGGCAGTTTGGACCCACACCACTTTTGAGCCCGTAATCCACCACCTTCTGCCACATAGCTCTTTTTCTATACCATGGTTTCAACTGCAGGTCCGCTCAAGAATTTTATCATTCGAGCATGTTGTGTCCCTGCAATGAAATGTGGCCATTGATCTGGTCGCGATCCATGATCTGGGCTCTCCTGCTAAATTTAGCGCCACCGCTAAATTTGTCTTCCCGCAAATTCTAGGTTCCATTAAAACCACGCATGGAGATGGCGCTAATATTGGTGCTTGAATAAGAACACTTCCTAGAGGATGATATGATGTGGTGGCCCGACGCCACTATGATGACGTGTCATGAAAAGAGAGGTGACATGTGGCACTTGGAAACAAGGAGATGATATGCCCAAAGGTGCCTAGACTGAGTGCCACGTGTCATCACTAGATGGATTCCATGTGTCATGACTGATGAGAGTGCCATATGTCCAAACTGATGACTACCATGTACTTTGGCACTTAAGGTCTTGGAGGTGGTTTGGATGTAGAGCTCCGAAGTGAATGATGATCGTCGATTTGGATGGACATACGACAATGATCAGTGGACTTCAGGAGAAAACACTCTGGATGAAAGCGAGATGGGAGGAGATAAAAATCCCAAAGCCCGAAGTCCTGAAGTAAATCATGACCGTCTAATGGAGAAGGAAGCATGGCGCTCGATCTGTGACTTTGAGAAAAATAACTTTGAAGGAAATTGGAAGTGGGGAAGCCAAAACTCCCGAAGCCCGAAGTCCTGAAGTAAATCAGGGTAGTCCGATCTGAAAGGATGCGTGGGGCTTGGTATGTGACTTTGGGAAAAAGAACTTTAGATTAAATCGGGAGTGGGGAAGCTAAAAATATCAAAGCCTGAACTCCTGAAGTAAATCATGATCATCTGATATATATGGACGCATGGCGCTTGATCTGTGACTTTGGGGAAAAGCACTTCGGAGGAAATCGGGAGTGGGGAAGCCAAAACTCTCGAAGCCTAAACTCCGGAAGTAAATAATGACCATTTGATTTGGAAGGACACGTGTTTCTTGATATTTAACTCTGGGGATTCTATCTGGCGCTATACCTCATGCAACTTTGAAATTCCAAATACACGTAAGTAGTTGATCTGAACTTCTCCTGGTATCTCCGCCGTAGAAAATGAACCCGACCGCTGCTTGTATTTTAAACCCGAAACGGGCTGCTTTTTTGAATGTTGTGATTGGATTCTTCTATGAAGACCACAGAATTGGTCATCCTGAGACCCTTTGACAACTATATGTGATAACATTTGGCTCCATAGGGCATGGCATGCTCCCTGCGAGCTACTAAGAACAAGCAGTTCCAGTGCCTTAACTGTTGGGTTGTGGATTCGAGCTTAGATACATTTGCTGAAGGAAACAAGATGACATGTACACTAATCTAATTACAAAAATAAAACAAACACACATGCTCTATAAGGATCTTATTTATGTACAATCCTATACTAACTGACTTTTACAATGCGGTAGGTGAAAACAAACTTTCACTAGAGCCATTCAAAACTTCCTAATTGAAAACTTATTTACTCTGCCACTGGTCAGCAAGGGATAAAAAAACTGTGAAAACAAACTAATTACATCCTTTATATTACCTCCCAATGACGAAGGTAAGATAAATCTGGGAGGCTTCAATACATTGAGGAAATGCAATTCCATGTACTCCTATACAAGGTCATATAATAGGTGATAAAGCTTATTGGGTTGGTACCAGAAAGTATGCTCTTCCTTATAGTTTCTCACATTGTTATAGAAATATTCTCCTCACTATTGCTATCTTGCACAGAGGGCCTTTTTCCATTTACCTATGCAGAATTGTCATCACTTTTTGATGAATCCAGAGCTAAAAATACATATTTTTTCACATATATGCGCCCTATCTACTATATAACATGCGTATACGCAAGCTGCTCCACTACAACCTGCATACATTGGGATTTGTAGGGTTTCTATGTCACAACAGGAGATCTTTGATTCTTGGCCTTCCATATACTAGAAACGTTCTGACTCGGCCCTTCAGTTGCATTTTGAAGGCTATAAGAGAATGATTCCGAGCTATGGAAAAATAGGAGAAAGCATTCAACTTTGAGAGAAAAGTTTCTCTGGAGAAATTACTTCATATTGAGTTTGTATCCCTTTGTCCCTCAAGTCCGAACACAGTGTTCAACCCCCAAGCTCTTTCCTTGTTGTTGAGAGAACCTCATTGTCTCTTTTCTATGATCTTGCCTTTGGTGGAGGATTGAAGTGGTGGAGGCCTAGTTGGATGGAACTTGGTTTCTTCGTTTCGAACCATGCCGACACAGGAGTCTGTAATTTTCTCGCTTCTACTGATCATTTATTAATAGAAATACTCCTTTCCCATCCAATTGGTATCATGCAAATATATGATTATTATCCATGGGCATGTTTGTAATGTTTATTAATGGATTATGCTATCTAATATGCTAACCCCTTTATATTATCATTATATACTTACTCTACTTGTTTGTTGAGAACTTGTTGCAGGTACAAATCTTTGGGTCAAAGTACTCAACAGTGGAACATCATCAAATGTTGGAACGAGGTAGGCTTCTTTCTTATCTCACTTGCACGTTGGTTTATATAGTATATGTTGGAATTGAGTAGATTTCTGCATTCATACTTGTCTGTTGTGGTTTACCCTGGCCATAGCGAGTGTTGGGCCTGAGATATGATCACTTTCATGATTGTTATTATACATTTTTGCTACATGTACATATGCGTTTTTCATCTTTTAAAGGAGCTTTTTGAATAATTTCATGATAAAATCGTATGATCGCCATAAGGTACGTGTAATTCATGTTTAATGATTAAATCAAGTTTAATTCATCATGTTCTATGATTTCCAAGAGTTAACTCGTGTTTTTCTGCTATTATAGGGAAAAACGCACCATGTTTCCAGTTCCGACACTTGATCTGACACTCGTTCCAACACTCGTTCTAGTACCCGATCCAACACTTAGTATTGCATAAAAACGCAAGGTGATTTGGTGGTTATGGAATTGGCGGCCAATGATGGAAAAATTGGGCACATGGGTTTTCTTCATGATCGCCCCCTCCAGCAACTGAGCTCCATACAACTTAGTTTCAGTTGTCCAAAGAAGGCGATTATTGGCTCGCTCCGTTTTGTAAGTTAGGGCATCATTTATTGTAATTTTTCGAATTTAGAAGTGGTTTAACCCTCTTGTGGCCAACCACTTGGGTTGTAAGCTTATAAATACTGATAGGATGGTCATCAAATTGTTAACCAAGTAGCATAAGCATTAGAATTGTCAGAAAAATGATTTTACTCTGTTTTGAGTTTTTACATTGCCAGAATTGTGCCATAACTGCATTTTCAAGCTTTCATGGTGAATTCACATTTTTAAGTTTGTGGTGTGCTTGTAGGAGGCAGCCACGACTTGCTGGGGGGCCCACCAGTAGTCTGGTGATTGTTCTTATGTTTATTTATGCATTTCTTAATTCAAATTTCTCTTTCTTATTTCCTGTATATGCATGTTTTTATTTAATTAATTAGTTTGTTGTAGCTTACTGTTTTACTTCTCTTTTGCAGGTTAGATGTTGATACATATTAGCATGCATTGATTTTGTAGATTAGGAACAGACTTGCAAGTCTCTATACTAACCCTGTGTGTAATTAGAAAGTCTCTCTCTCTTTATACTAACCCCGTGTGCACAGTAGATGTTAAATGATGCTTTCTTTTATAATTTTACAGTCAAGTTTAGAACAGATTTTTAATTAGAACATAAAATAGTTTTAATTTGGGTTTTCTTCTGACAAGGATTGATGGATGGATAGATTTACTTCCAGTTTTTATAGTTTGCTTATCTTAGTTTTACATAGATTTCATTTACCTAGTTATTGGTTAATGTAATTGTCAATTTACTTCTTAATATCATAGTTTAATTTATGTTTTTAATTCATTTTCTTATCATAGTTTGAATGGTTAAAATAGACATAACATAGTTTTCTTTTACGCAATTTCCTTTCATAGACTAAAATGCAATTAAATTTCTTAGTTAAATAATGATGATATCGTTATGTTGTTGATGGTTCATACATGAATATGCAGGCTATTTAACATTACTTTTGTCATGGCTAAGTTTTCATTGGATTGTTTACTCCATACCTTTCATTTTTCCATTGAGATTAATGTTGATTTTGTACCATTGGAATTGTCCTTTGTTGTCAAATTCCATCGAGATATTATCCGACACTGAACACATTCACACAACCACCAACATTATATTTGAATTGTCACAGGTTAAAAGAATAATTTTCCTTCTTTCATAGATATAGTTTCTTGCTTTCATAGCTTAGGAAATAGTCTTATTTGTTGCTGTAGGATAGATAGACTTTGCTTTGATAGATTAGATAACAGTTTTCTCAAAAATTAGTTGTTAGTCTTTCTTGCTCTCAATAGACTAGATTTCCTTTCATGCATTGCATTGAGCATTTAAATTTCCTTTCATGCAAGATAAATAGTTTTGCATTAGGCATTTAGTCCACTTGCCTCTTAGGCTAGATATTTGTTCAATGAGAAGTTTTGCTTGCAGTAGTTAGTTGCCTTTGCTTACTTGTCTTTTTCTTTCGTAGGTTAGTTAGTTGCCTTTGCTTACTTGTATTTTTCTTTAGTAGGTTAGTTAGGTGTCTTTGCTTACTTGTCTATTTTCTTTAATAGGTTAGATAAGTGCTTTTGATTACTTGCTTATTTATTTTTCTTTCATAGGGTAGTTGCTCATTGAATGTAGGTTGACAAGTTAAAGAAGTTTTGTTTTTTCATTTGCTTATTGTGCTTAGTAGTTTGTTTTTGCTTATTGTTAAACTAGTTTTGTTTACACAGAGTTTTCATTTTCTTTCTTAGGAACTATCCATCGACCCTTGGCCCAAAAGTACTTAGGTTACCTAGTTTCATTTTTCTTAGTAGGGTTTTCTCATTAGATAGTTTTGCTTGAGTAGATTAGCCTTAGATAGCTTCCTTCCTTAGTTAGACTATACTCCTACCAACCTTCTACCTTTGGCATATATTTTGCTACAAATCTAAGTTTAATTACCCCAGGTTGACAATTTAATTAAGGGTTTTTAAGTGTCTTTTTAGTACATACAGAACACCCATCAGAGAGTCTTTCCCTCGTAATAGAATTGGAGACTCTGCTGGGGAGAGATCTTATTTCTAAGGGGTTGAAGTACTTTTTCTCCTTGCCTTGCTCCTTTTCCTTTTTGGTTCTTGTCATATCACTGCTTGATAGATTTTGTTCACTTTGGCTCTGAGTTTTCAGCCTTTTTCTCTTGCCTGGCCTTGTTTTCAAGCCTGTACGCACCTTTTTCCTTGACAGTCATGTATACGCACATTTTGTCTCACTACAAGCTATGTATATACACACTGTTTGCTTGAACAATCATGTATACCACTTTTCCTTACTTGTTTGCTTGGTTTTGTGATTGTTGGGTGGGATTTGATGATTGTTGAGCCTTCTTAGGTCTCTGTAGTGCCTGTTGAGCTTCTCTGGGTTGATAGGAAACCTGTTTGGATTTGAATTTTTGGGCGTAGTCTTTCTCATCATTTTTAATTTTTTTATTTGTCCTTGAACTCTGGGTTGTTTCTTGGCTGCTTTGTATTTTGCTTGAGTCATTCTATTTATACACAGTAGAATTTATATATCAGGTTTCTTTTCAGTCCATGCATTTTCTCTTTAATATATTGAAAATACCAAAAAATAGGCATTTTACATTGCTTGGATTTTTTGTATTTTGAATCTTTATCATTAGCTTAGTGCATTTAGTGAAATATTGCATTTTACTTCTGAATTGAAGAATTGAAATTGAAAATTGCAATGTTTTTATATGCATATCATTCATTGAAAAGTTAAAGTTAGACTTTGCATTTTATTAATATTTATTTTCTTTCAGAGTCATAAGATCATGAGTTTCACTTCCATACCCTTTTGAGTAATCACGACTAATAAAATTTATGCTTTAAACTAAAATTGATTAGTCATGATTTTATTTTTAGGGTGCACAAACTAGTCTAGGATTTAGTGCCTTGGAATAGGATTTTGTGAGTAAACCTCTCCAAGGTAATTAAATCAACATATGTGTATGAGACAGCGAATTTAGAATTCCATTGTATAATTGGTAAGATCAGGAGGCTCCACTCACACCCGAGTTAATCATGAGGTTGCGCGAAGTTAGTTGAAGGGATAACCCTTGGATACTCGCCTAGCGTCAGAGATATTTCTGTGGATTTATTCATATTTGGGGATCTTTCTAGTACCCATACCTCTATGAGAGGTGGTGCTTTCAAGGTTTCAGGCTTTGCTACCATGCCCATACGGTAATCCAGACTTACGAATGCTCACCTATGCATCGGTTATACAATGGTTTATTAGTTGCTTGACTTAGGTATCTCATAGGTTACTTTCAGGGGTTATTCTGCTTGTACCCTGGGTCAGATAGGGGTCAGACAACACACAGCCTTTACGGAATATTACCTCTCCGGGGGGATCCAACCGACTGGTTTTTAAGCCCATGAGGGCCCCTATAACTGATTCTATTACCTCCAAAATTTAGTGTGGAGTCTCAGGTCCCTCTTGGATGAGACACACCTTCTTTAGCGAGGGAGGCCACTCAACCACTTTAGCCCGTTTACATGCATATTGGTTGTTTGACTTTCAAAGTGCTCGTTGACTACTAGTTGGCCTTAGGATTTTGTGTTGAGTCTTTGTTATCATGTTTAGTGGAGTTCCTTTGAATCCCGCATTTACTGCCACCCCCCGATGACGTTCATGGGGGAAAATCCGTCCATTTTTTACAATGGTATGCAGAATTATGGCACTCAGTCAATGCTTTGGGTCTGATCATTTTTCTCATGGTATGTCTGATATGTCTTTGCAATTTCCATCCTCTATCTTGCCTCCTTATACAAATACAAGTTTTGGGTATGGGGGCATGATGCCTCCTTCTTATCCCTCTCCATTTGGTGGGAATCATATCCTTCAAACACCTCTTATGGTAGGAGGTTGGAATCTTCCTTCCTACGAATCCACTATGTGAGAAATTCCCAATTAAGCAGTCATTCTACTCTTTACACTCCATCCACTTGTCTTTCTTCCTCTATGTTGGTTCCTACGAACACTTTTCCCATGGCGAACCTCTGTCTGTCCTCTGGTGTTTCGTTCAGGGGGAATTATTTTTATAGTATGGACAACCCCCCTCACGAAGTTCCTTCATCTGGGGGAAACATATATCCTCAGATGAGTAACCCTTTGTTATCACTGAAATTTTGTCCACAAATGGTTACAGGAATCCAACATCTTCAAACAGCTATGAGTTCACCCATGGACTAAAATTACCAAAAAATCATTTCCAAAAGGTCCAAAACTATACAACCAGTTATAAAATCAGGATGTGCCATGACTATATAGGGCACGTGTGCACATGCGCTATCAAGAAATGCAGGAAAAGCGCACATGTGCACAATGCACGATTGTGGATGCTAAAAACCACACACATCTGAGAACAATGCATTTATGATGTTCATTATCCTCCCACCCACTTCTGGTTCAGCTTCCAAGTCAATTTCACATCCAAATCTAGGCTGGATTTGGCTGGGTGGCTGGTCAAAGACCTAAAGGTGCCATAAACAACCCCTTTTCACACTAAAAGCTGGTTGCACAATACCTCAAAGTGGTGCTATAAAACAAGTCCATGGGTGCACTACATCTTCAAGGAATTCATTTGCAAGGTTATGTTGTTTTTATTCTCTTGGGGAAACCTCTTTTCTCACCAAGACCATACTAGAACCATTCCATTTGGGAAATCCACATCACCTTTTGAGTGGGTTAGCTTGGGATTCTTTCACCATTTCTTTCAAGTTTTCAAGTTGTAAGAAGAGATCAATATTGGGAGTCCAAGATCCCTCCCTTGGAGGAAGAAGGGACCCAAAGTCCCCTTTCTCTTTGGTGTTTTCTTTTCACTAATACAATCCTTTCCATTGGTGAAATGAGTCTTGTTTGTTTCTTGTTCTTATGTCCTTATGCACAATAGTTTAATTGTTTTTTCCCTTCCTAGTTTAATTCTTAGCTTAGTCTTTTATGTTTATTCTTCTAACCCTTTCCTTTACTACTGTGTTTCTTAGCTAACCCAACTAAGCTTGTAATCACCTCTATTTTTCTCATTTAGGTAACAAAAGAGGCACAACAGATTGACGACTCCACTGGGGAAAGGTATCAATTTCCTACCCCATTTGGGTTATTTTAGCTCTTCTTTTCACTTATTTAACCTACAGGTACCATAACCGACCCAAGCTGACATGCAAAACATCAAATTCAAAGTTGATTTGAGAGAATTCCATCCGGAATTTTCTTCACGGCCGTGTGACAGTTGTGTTGGGTTTATTGGCCCATAGTTGCGCATTGTGCACATGTGCGCCAAATTCATTGCATTGCTTGGCGCCTTCTGCGCACCTGCGCTCAAAATTCTTTTTCAGTTCACACATTGGCACTCAGAGCACCTTTGTCTAGTCTGAAACCCATGCACCTGTGCAAAAAAGCACACATTGTAAGCTTTTTTGTGATCTTTTGAAGGCCTAGAGCCTTCTTAAAGATGATTCCATGCATGTTGTAATCTACACCACACTTACATTCCCTCTCATATAAAGGGATTAGTCAAAACACATAGGCACTTAGGGGTTAAAAATCATTATTTTTCCTCTTTTTGCTTTTTATTTCGCCACATGGATGGCTTGCTTTGACTAAAAGTTGGAATCATTCTACATCACATATAAAACTTGCATTGGAACTAGAAATTGGATATCAAATGTTGAGTATGATCTTCTCTCGCGCTCCAAAGCGATCTTGAGAATCAGAAAGAGGTTGAAAGACAATTTCATCTCCCTTAAAAAGATAAAATCTTTAGGAGAGGACAATAGCTCCCTCGGGACTCCTCTTAGTTTATTTTTTAAACACATCTCAAGATTGTAACGGGCCCATACATGCCCACACGCTACAAAGATAGGATAGTGTTGAAATTTACTTTCTTAGATTAAATCACTAGGGAAGTTTAAAGGTTTTGTAACGAGCCCATAAATGCCCACATGATCACAATCTAGGATAGTTTCAAAGCTTTCTTAGATTAAATCACATTAGGGAGTTAAAGGAATAGTAAAGGACCCACATTTCCACATGCTAGCTTCCTAGGGACTTTTGAATTCCGCAAAGTTTTACCAATGACATTTAGTTAAATAGGTAATAAAAGACTTGTAAGGACCAAGCGAAGTCCATATGCAGCAAGGTGACACCAAATTCATTAAAAAATTCGCACATTTTCACTCATTCACACACAAAAGTCACTTCTCACTCACATAGTTTTCATCTCGAAA
The DNA here is from genome assembly GCA_009831015.1 of Picea engelmannii. Lineage (NCBI taxonomy): Eukaryota > Viridiplantae > Streptophyta > Pinopsida > Pinales > Pinaceae > Picea > Picea engelmannii. The sequence continues at coordinate 78,835 of ML806426.1, forward strand.
CGTGGAGGTTGAAGTAAGTTTCCTCCAAAGGGATTCCAAAACACCCCTCCCTTTTCTTGACGAAACTATCCACTCCCACTTAATTTCAACGAGATTGGATCACACCCCCAATCTCTCAAACAACCACATATACAAATTTTCTAAAAACTCACTAAGATTTCCTCCATAGGAGGTGCCAAAAGAAATCTTTTAGTCTAGGTAGGATTTCAAGGATAGGCATCCAAATAACTCCCCGTTATCTGGTTCTCACATTTTCAAAACATTAGAAGTTGTCAAATAGGGAACTTTAAATTCTCCAAGTCAAGTGTTCCTAACACCATAAGGCAGGGAGATACCCGTGAAAGGTTAAAGGCCAAGGTTCCGCTGTTCTGTGAATCCCCCCTTGAGGCACCCACCTCTTAGATGGGATCCATCCCGTGACCCATTTCTTAGGCTGAAAATCTAAATGTTTCACTTTGACCGAGGTACCTAGTGACCAAATTTTAGGACATCTACCTAGGCGGCAATTGTGGGCTGCAATTGCACCTTGATCAGATTTTGTGTGGCTATTGGGAAATATCACCAGTTCTTTCAGGATATTCCCCCTATACCCCTCATTATAACTAATTGCTTAATCCTTCACTAGTTTCTCTTCCAGTGGCTTCAAACCGCACCGTCGAGTGTTATTGGAAGGTCCAGTGCTATTTTGAGAGGAAGGACGTTACGTCTTTTAGGAAACGAGCATTTTTTTTCTTTGTTCCCCCATGCGGAAAAAATCCACCTATCCACATATATGCTTCTTTATGAAAACACTTTATGTATGATGCCCTTCTGGTTACATTTGATTTGGATATATATTGTGTAAAGTTCAAAAATTGTAGCAAAGGCTCTTGTTTATTTATTTCTCTCACCACCATTCGCACACATTCACTCAGCTAGTCGAACATCATAGGGGACCCACAGAACCCCCATTGTTCCATATGCTTGCTAATTCTCCCTCCTATTCTAGGGGGAGTTCCTAGTCTTGCCAACTCATCGGCTCCACCTTCTCACACTCCTATGAGTGCCACTGTCTTGGGATCAGCTTTGCTTGGTTCCACCTTACTTGGGTCCAATTTCCAAGGACCACCTTCCACTCGCTCTCCTTTACACGGAAGCAGGGGGGCAACTTCGTCTCAAGGGGGAAGTACAAACCCACCTAGTCCCCTCCAAGGGTCAAGTACTCAGAACACTCACACTATGGCCTGAACTAATCCTACGCCACCACCCCATATGACATATTTAGCTTCCCTCAACATACCAAATCTGAATAAACTCACCAATGATCCCATATTGCACAACCCCACATGGCCTGCAATGCCTACCAAACTCCCTTCAGACATCCCCAAGTTTGAAGGAAAAGAAGGAGATGATCCTTCCAACCATATAATGACATTTCACCTATGGTGTTCTTCGAACAACATCATGGATGATTCCATCCAATTGAGTTTGTTTCAATTTACACTCACTGGCCCATCTGCCAAATGGTATGTCGAAGAAAAATCTTGGTCCCACACAACTTTTGAATCCTTGGCCAAAGCATTTTTGACCTTCTTTCAATTACCCATTCGTCATGACAATGGCCTTGAACTACTCTTAGATTTCAAGCAAACCGCCTCTACACATATTTCCGACCACATCCACGAATGGCGTCGGAGACGTAGCCTCTGCAAAGATGACGCTACCCCCCAACAGTGTCTCAATTGGTTTCTCAAATCACTTGTTTCACTCCTTGCCAAAGATGTGGCTGCCACATTCCCCCAAACTAAAGAAGAAGCCATTATCAAGACCCAACAGTTCAAACTCATCTATGCCCAGTTTGGATACCTATACACGGTACTCCAGGACACCCCAAGACCCATGCCATTTGGCCAAGAAAAACCTGGGATGTCTCACTCAGTAGACAGATTGATTGGTAACACTACACACCACAACCCACTACCTCAACAACCACCCATGTATGGCACACCTCAATACCTACCGGCATATGGAGGAATCCCTTATTATCCTCCTCCCCCTTATCAACAACCATACTCTGTTGCCCTACCTCCACCCATAAGTGGACCCTTGCCAGCACCCCTAAACCACCCACCTATCCAACCAAGTGTCGATACTCCCTCTACCTTGGCCTATACCCTAAGCACTAGTGAAAGTGCCACACCCTCCTATGTACCTTATGGAGCATCGCCTCAGCATAATCTATACTTTCCATTTTTTGGCCCCCCACATCCTATGGCTCCACCACAAGGACCACCACATGCTAAGGTTAATTTTTTTCAACCCTATCCCATTCAGTAATATCAAAATTTTGAACAGTTGAACACAACAAATCCACCCCATCAATCGAACAATACCAGAAAGAAAGGAAAAAATCGGAACAATAATAATCCGGGACCAGGAGGAAACCAGAACCAACCCCAGTAGAACCAATTTGTCGGGGGCAACCAAAACTAGGGGAATCAAAACCCCCAAGGGGACAACAACAATAAATGTCAAGGAAGGAACAACAACAATGTTAGGACCACCTTCCCTTGTTCCCTTTATGGTGAGTTTGGTCACTATACTCACCATTGCCCCCAAATTACTGACTTTAAATGGATGAAAGATTTTGTGAATGGACCATGTCCCTCAACACCGCCTACACCTCAGCAGGCCCCACAACCATATGTGCAACAAACCCCCCTAGCTATACTACAAAACCCCATCCCACACCAAGGGGTCATAAATACCTAACTAGACATGCAACCCACCCCACCACAGTTTTGACAGTATCCCAATACGAGCACCTCTGCTGACTGCACTATCCTCCTTACCAGTGAGGAAGAAGTCCTTCTGCAAACATGTAGTCATTAGTATAGCACACCCCCTAAATTTTCTCCCACCACCTTGGAAGCAATTCCAATCACAACCGGACCCCCTCTCATAATTCCTCTCCCTAATACTGAAACCCCCCTTCATATTCCTCACATCCCATTGCACAGGAATGTCCACAATCTTCAAGCTAGGGTAGCTCATAATTACAGTTTGGTCGATGACTTGGCACAATCTCTGACTGCCATGTCAATATTAGAAGTCCTTAAACCTTGTCCCACCCAGCGGAAGTCCTTACTTTCCACCCTAGGAGCAGTCGACCCTACCAATACCCGACTCATCACATTTGACCTCGACAGCGGAGAACCTCGCCTCCCCGCTCTTATTTCTTTTCAAATCCCTGTAAAAATTCAGAACATTACAATTCACCGATGCATCATTGATGAAGGCGCATCCACCTATATCATGTCCAAATCCATATGGAAGAAACTTGGTTCCCCCAAACTCATACCATCTGCCATTACCTTAAGAGCCTATGATGGCAGACCCCCATCCCTCGAAGGACTCTTCCAAAATGTCCTCGTTGAGCTTGGGGGAAAAACCGTTTTGATTGACATTGAGTTTATCGATGCCCCACTCGACTACAATATCTTGTTTAGTCATAGCTACATGTATGCTATGAAGGCCCTCGCCTCTACTATGTTCCGAACCATGATGTTTCCCCATAATGGAAAGATCATTACCCTCGATCAAGTATCACATTACGAGCCTAACCCTTCATCCAACATTGATAACATCCTCCCTTTTATCCACACTAATCCCGCTGCCTATCCACTCATTGAGATGGCCCCCAGAATATTCAAAGACCCATCCTTGCTAGGGACCTACCACAGAGCACCACCGCTCCTCCATCCCTCAGCACAATTATTTGTCGTATCCTCCAATGGAATGACAACTGAAACTAACCTCCCTCCCACCAAGGCCTCTTTCATCCCTGACGTCCCACTAGTCACAGAACTTCTCCCTCAGGAATCCCCTGGAACTAATTCAGCTCGACCCATTCTTGATCTTCCCTAGGGACAAATCCCAGTTTGGGAAACAGTCCCCCAAGCCATTACCCAAATCCCTTTCTTTTAACCCCCACCAGGTGTACAATCTTTCTAGGTCGCTGCAACACTTACCCTTCCTGATATGGTTCTAGCAATCCCAGTTTGGTATTTACACCCACCTAAGATGGTTCCTCAACCATCCCTCCCTCCCCAAATAGAAGGAATCCCGATGCAGATTCCCATACTCACTCCCACCATACCCCCTACACCCCCACTCACTAACCCCCCTGATATAGATGGGGGTAGGTGAAAGAAGAAGGAGCCCACAACTCCACTTCCCCCATGCATCCAACCTCCTTGCACACTATGCGAGAAAGATGAACACCCCACCAACAAATGCCCATAGCTTCCTGAGTTACGTAATCTCATCCAACTCCCTCGAGCACCACCACCTCTCATCGCTTCCTCCAGTATTGCCGCTATCTCACAGAACACAACTAACAAAGGATTGTGAACCAAATTCGCATGCACCATATGTTCAGAATATGGCCATTACACACACCACTGTCCAGCGTTACCTCAATTCTGACAGACACTAACAGTTGTATGCTAGAGCTTTCAGCAAACACCCACCCCAACTCCTATCACTGACATCCATTATGTCACAACCTCAGTCAACAAACTCATGAGATGTCCTTTCTCTCTATGTGAATCACTTGATCATTTCACATATCAGTGTCCTATGATCATTGA
>ML806426.1:83493-100999 GCA_009831015.1 Picea engelmannii
TCAATTGATATGGTTCATATCTTACCACCAGAACCTAAGGCACTCCCTTCTCCCCCATGGTTCCTAGATGATTTATATGAGGAGTTACCCCCAAATCCCCCCAATTCTCCAATTCATTTCCCCACGAAAATTCTACGCCCGACTACCATTTTTAACCCGCAATATATGGATATTTGGTTTATGTCGAGCAAACCATCACAATCCCCCTCCATCAATTCCCCTACATCTTTATCAGAAGGATACAATGCCACAGTGACAGTCACCGAGGTCACTTCTCTCGATCCCCTATATTCACACCAGTTTCATTGTGATGAAGATATCCTCGAGGAGATAACTACCCCCAATTTCCCATGGGACGCTCTTCACCATAGAGCGCTCTTTCTTTCATAGGAATCCTTCATGCCTCCTAACCAACACCCCATATATGCAGTCGAAACCAAATATTTTCTCCCATTAGGGCATATAGATTGGTTCAATAACCTTATCCCTACCCCCGATGCTTTCGAGGAAGGTAATATGGCCAATATATCCCCAACCATCAAAGTAGATATTTCCATCAAATCTAGAATTATCGAGGAAATCACCATTGGCACTGCATGTTCTCCTGAAGAACGCACCGCCTACAAATCCCTCTTCCAGGAATACCGACACATTTTCACCTGGTCATACAAAGAGATGCCTGGCCTTGATCCCTCTATTCTCGAACATCGCATAGACACCTGGCCTGATATCACACCTGTCCACCCAAAAACGTGACTGCTACACCCATCCAAAGTAGTGGCCATCAAAGTCAAGATTGACAAACTATGCATTGTAGGGTTCATTTACCCCATAGGCTATACGTCATGGGTCTCCAACCCTGTCCATGTTAAAAACAAACAGGGCACTATCCATGTCTGTACAGACTTCTACGACCTCAATCACGCCTGTCCCAAAGACAACTTTCCAACAAACTTCATCGACCAAATAATCGATGATTGCATAGGTCACGAGGCTTTGTCCTTCATGGACAGTTTCTCTGGTTACAACCAAATCCAAATTCACCCCGCCGATCAGTACAAAATCACATTCATGACCCCTTGGGGAACCTTTGCATATCGTTTCATTCCATTCGGCCTCAAGAATTATGACACCACTTTCCAATGGGCCATGACATACGTTTTTCACGATCTGGCTCATATCATCCTTGCATACTTAGATGACCTCACCGCTCAATCTAAGAAACACACTCAGCATCTTGATGATATATGAATCATCTTCCATAGGTGTCGTCAGTACAATATTCGCTTGAACCCCCTCAAGTGCGTATTCTGCATCACTGTTGGGCGCCTTCTTGGGTTCATAGTTTCCCAATGTGGCATCACTGTGGATTCCCTCAAAGTCCAAGCCATCACAGAAATTCCACCCACATAAAATTTATGCCAACTATAGAGCCTTCAAGGCAAAGCCAACTTTTACGATGCTTTGTCCTATATTACGCTACCCACGCACATGGATTCCTTCGCTTACTTCGTCACAACATCCCATTTCAATGGGACAAACATGACAAAACCGCTTTTGACGATCTCAAAGAATCTCTCTCCAATGACCCGTTGATTAGTCCACCTAACTATAACCGCGATTATCTCCTCTACATATTAGCCTCAGCCGTTTCAGTAGCAGGAGTGCTCGTTTAAATAGAGGATGATGCCCGTGAGCATGTAATTTACTACATTAGTAAAATCCTTTCAGGAACATCCTTGAAGTACAATCATGAAGAAAAGATAGCCCTCGCAGTCTAGAAATTGCGCCATTACATTCTGCTTCAAACTACCAAAGTCATCGCAGATTCCAACCCCATGCAATACTTGCTCAGTCATCGACAAATTAATGGCAAATTCACTCAATGGATCGTCATCCTTCAGGAATACGATCTTGAATTTTCAACACCCAAGGGTAAGAAAGCTCTCATCCTCGTTGAACTTATCACGAAATTTACCTATGACACTACAAGTCCACCAGTCAATACCAACCTCCCTGATGAACATCTTTTTTTTATCCCCTCAGATGACCCTTGGTATGGTGATATTCTTTTTTATCTCCAAACACAAAAATTCAGAAACCACCTCTCTAGAGATGATCATCGTCATATTCATCACCAGGCACCTCACTATCTCCTCATCGAGGACATCTTATATTGGTGAGGAGTCGACACCATACTCCATCGATGCTTAACCATTGATGAGGCTGACAGAGTCTTGAACGACTGCCACAACGATGCTTGCAGAGGCCATTTCTCAGGACTATCCACTGCTCAGAAAATCATCCGCGCAGGTTACTTTTGGCCTACATTATTTCACGACTGCATCCATGCCATGAAACGATGTGATAAATGCCAGCTTTACACCAACAAAGCATGCGCACCACCTGCTCTTCTACACCCAGTCATCACCGCTGGTCCCTTTTGTAAATAGGGCATCAACTTCATGACTTGCAACCCTACATCCAACAATGGACACAAAAACATAGTCGTTGCAGTTGATTACTTTACCAAGTGGGTTGAATCCATGCCTACCTTCAACAACACCACTAACACAATAGTGCATTTTTTCTTTAACCACGTCATATCCCACTTTGGAGTACCACTCCAACTAGTCTCTAATCACGGGAAACATTTTGAGAATGAGATTTTCATGGAACTCTCATCTCAGTTAGGCTTCTCCCACGAGTTTTCCTCACCATACTACCCTCAGTCCAATGGACAGGTAGAAGCAACTAACAAGGTCTTAAAAACCATTTTGCAATGCATGGTTAACACACATAAAACCAATTGTCATCATATGTTATTTTCTGCGCTCTGGGCTTATCGCACAACAGTCAAAACTGCCACTGGTTTCACACCTTTCATCTAGTCCACGGGGTTGAGGCCACTCTTCCCATCGAGTGAGAAATTCCCACCTTACGCACCACTATTGAGCTATTACCCAACACTTCCCCAATAGAGCAGCGTTTGCTGAACTTAGAATCCCTGGATGAAGATCGTCGATCTTCATTACAGAATAATGAAGTAGCCAAAAAATGATCAAAGGCCACCTTTGATCGCCATGTCAACCTTCGCTCATTTAATGAAGGAGACCTCATCCTCACTTATGATATTGCTCATGATACCGTTGGCCATGGAAAATTCAATTCCCTATGGCATGGACCATACATCATCCAACATTGCCTCACTAAAGGTGCATACATCCTGGCCTCCCCCAAAGGCCATCCTCTCAAGGAACTCGTCAATGGGTTGTACTTAAAGAAATTTTACGCCTGAGCATAGCTATACTACACTAGTATTTTTCTTTTTTGTACATATTTCGTAGAGTTTTTAGTCTTATTTTATCCATACCTCCCGTCTAATCTATCACTTGTGTTATTGACAGATGCCACCTCCATCGGCCTACCACATCAGTTACGCCAACGAAGCTAGCCACTGGACACAAAATATTGCTTCGGCTACTTGGGCCCTCTATTCGCCTTCACATGAACTGATCCACACCAACGACATATGTTTAGGCTCAACCACCAACAATCAAGCAGAGTACACCACCATCATTGGTCTCCTCATTGAGGCCAATCATCGCCATATTCATCACCTTAGCGTCTTATTAGATTCCCAACTTGTCGTCCTCCAACTCAACAATGTATACCGTGTCTGTGATCCTTGCATCTTTCAAAAATACCTGCAAGTTAGAATTTTATCTTGACATTTTGATTCCATTACATTTACACATATCCCAAGACAATTCAATCAAATAGAAGATACCATGGATAACATTATACTAGATTGGAATATATCACATCAAGACATTTTCACATACACATAAACCATAAACCATATATCACATCAAGACATTGGCCACCACTGATACGTTGAGTCATGAAGGACCCATACATTCTCACAACCATCGCTACCATGCAACGATGTACCAAGGCATCCATCGCCCCAATCCTCACCACTGACCTAGACATAAAATCCTCTCCCAAACAATATGTCCGGGCAAGGGTAGCCAACTACCCCTCTCCAACTACCACCATCTCAGCCAGCAACAGGGTTCCCCGAAAAGGGAGCCCAGTTAGAAAATAGACATCCTCCTCAGTAGAGAATGCCAAGTTCTCCCCACGCACAATAAAACACTGCAACTCTGGACTCCACATCAAGATCAGGAATTGCAGCAGATACTCCTGTGCCCTCAATAGTGGGCACTCAAAAAACTTCATTTTCCCATAGGCCGCCAAAGCACTATGAACCGTCGGCTCCTCATCCCTCATGGCCTCCCTTATTCAGGCCCAGTCCCTCTCTCTCCAATGGATCGGCATTGTCTAAAATGATCACTTGCATCCACATATACAGTACTCGATCAACCATCACAAAAACACCAAAACATCCCCAAAAAAAAATTTAAAAAAATGAGGGAGATAAGTTTTATCACCCTCAGCTTTGCCTCAAAGGCATGGCTGTTTTTCCCATAGGAGTGCACACATGCACACTTGTTAAGCCCATAGGTGCGCATTTGGTGCACACCTATTCACTACACAATTGCACACTCATGCGCAACTGTCAGCAACACAGTCACACACATATGCATGGTTGTGTTTCGGACAGGTGCGCACCCCATGTGCACCTGTTTTCCCAAATAGTGCTCCCCCCATGCATGGATGTGCCCATTACAGTCGCACATTCATGCACGATTTTCCATCGATCGCTCATGCATGTGGGGGGGCACAACCCTAAAAACCCACCGTACAACCATCTGTATGGTCCTACCCAAAAATTGAAACCTAACTACTATACAGGAGGATGAGACCACTAACCTAGCTCTTTCACCTCTTGGATCGGCTTCCTCGCACTTCTGGAATCTCCGAATCTACTCTACAATCTCCTCTCTAACCACTATAGCAGCAAGTACAAATGAAGTGGAAATGTGGGCCCTACAACTATATATAGGCCCTTTTTTCCAAACTTCCAGACTCAATTCTGGGAGCTCCGAGTGTCCATTTTTTTAATCCATCTTCAGCCACAGGATCAACACCCCGTCATCTACATCAATAAGCCCCCGGGGAGCCATTTTTCCATACCCCTTTCAGGTACACATGCTCATGTTCAAAATTATCAAATAAACGGTTATATGTTCGATTATCTTCAAATATTGTTCACATCGGGTATTTGGTTGTCATGTGTGTAGGTACTTGGTCATCACACACCAGCGCGACCCCTTAAGGTATATAATCTAAACTGACATGTAATCATTCCCCCTGAATCTCAATTGCATCTCCAGTCACACCCTCTGAAATTTGCCTTTAGGGTGCCTATATCCGGCTCTGCAGTACTGTCACCTCCACTACATTTTGGGTACTGTCACCCAGTAGCACTCTCCCCCACATGAGTTGTCCCCTTCATATCCCCCCTTGGAACTTTGACACTCATGTTGTTTTCAACCTATAGGGATGGGAGTCCCGATAGTCTTACATCATGTCACAAATTATCCACATACTCCTTCTCTTCATTTTGCTAGCCTACCCAACAGATTCCCAAGGCACTTCCTCATGGTTTTATTTTGACTGCACTCCCACAGCACCATTTACCATCCATTTCATCCACCGTTGGTTTTCCCATCTTCAAACTTCCCTCCATACATTTCCCTACTATAGAAATCCACCTATGGGGCCCCAACCCTCCACTTGTTTTTTAACCAACTTGTGCCATCCTTAGGCCAAGCCATCTTACATTGGGGCACCTGTTTCTGTATCTACATTATTATCCCCACTGATTTTTTAATTCTTTTTGTAATTAAGCCTTTGTTTTCATCATTTTACATAGCTTTTTGTCATCACCTTTGGTGACCTTCTTCCTTTTCGGAAAACACAACCCATGTCACCCTTGGTTGGGGAATTCCTTATCACCTACTCCTGTTGACATCGTCCATAAAATCTTAGTATCCCACAGGCCACCTGCCTCTTCTCTCTAAGTTTGTTCACTTTTCCCTGCCTCTAGCACAACTTATCCCATGTCTCGTTGTCCCCCTGACACTTGACCTAGTTGAACGGTTGCGGCCACTTATACTTCACATATATTCCCAACCAAGGGTAGTATTGAGTCTCCATGCATCTTAACTTTGTCCATGTACCTCCTCAATTCCTGACCTCACCTAGTGGATTTCACAAAGCCCTTTGCTTCTTGGAGTCGCGTCTCCCTTTTTGTCGACATCAACACAGTTTCCAGAAGGGTGACAGTATCTTAACTCTCATTGCCTTTACAATGAGGAGTCTCGAACGGCACAGAGAGAACCATCATTTCTCTCTGTTGTCGTTGACCCCAATAACATTCAACTTCAACACTTTCTCATGTTACGGTGGGTCTTACTTTGCGACTATTGCAGTTGTTTTTTATATTTGTCGAAGACCTCTGAACGTTGTTGGGCTATCAATGGCCACATAATCCATGATGCTTCTTACAGGTGTCATTGCCTACTATTCAGAGTATTGTTCCTCATCATAATTGTCCTCTGCCTTTATCAAACCCCCCCCCCCGAGGGCACTGCAATTGTCTACATCAACACACAGTTTCAGTTATTGTACAACACCCGTTTTTGAGTTACATGACATGAGCATGGGGCATGCCTACCTCATTTGTACACAATTTATTTTCCACACCTTGTGAAAGGTTGGGTCCTATAGGTTCCTTTCTCCCTCCAATGGGTCACTCTTGATACTCTCACTATCTCTCTTTCTTACAATGATACTCTCAGTAGAATAAACATTGATGAATTTTGGCTATCCGTATGCTCCTAACCTCATCCATCAGGAGGCATATGTTATCACTGAAATTTTGTCTACAAATGGTTATAGGAATCCAGTATCTTCAAACAACTATGAGTGCACCCATGGAACAAAATTACCAAAAAATCATTTCCAAAAGGTCCAAAACTATAAAACCAATTATAAAATTAGGATGTGTTATGACTATACAGGGCACGCATGCACATGTGCCATCAAGAAATGTAGGAAAAGCGCACATGCGCACGATATACGAATGTGGATGCTAAAATCCATGCACACCTGACAACGACACATTTATGATGTTGGTAGGCCTTCCACCCACTTTTGGTTCACCTTCCAAGTCGATTTGACATCCAAATCTCAGCTGGATCTGGCTAGGTGGCTTGTCAAAGACCTAAAGGTGCCCTAAACAACCCCTTTTCACACTAAAATATGGTTTCACAATACCTCAAAGTGGTGCTATAAAACAAGGGCATGGGTGAACTACATCTTCAAGGAATTCATTTGCAAGGTTATGCTGCTGCTATTCTCTTGGGGAAACCTCTTTTCTCACCAAGAGAATACTAGCAGCATTCCATTTGGGCAATCCACATCACCTTTTGAGTGGGTTAGCTTGGGATTCTTTCACCATTTCTTTCAAGTTTTCAAGTTGTAAGAAGAGCTCAATCTTGGTGGTCCAAGAGCCCTCCTTTGGAGGAAGAAGGGACCCAAAGTCCCCTTTCTCTTTAGTGCTTTCTTTTCACTAATACAATCCTTTCCATTAGTGACATGAGTCTTGTTTGTTTCTTGTTCTTATGTCCTTATGCACAATAGTTTAATTGTTTTTTCCCTTCCTAGTTTAATTCTTAGCTTAGTCTTTTATGTTTATTCTTCTAACCCTTTCCTTTACTGTTGTCTTGCTTAGCTAACCCAACTAATCTTGTAAGCACCTCTATTTTTCTCATTTAGGTGACAAAATAGGTGCAACACCCTTGTCATTTCGCTTTCTCTTCGCAAGTAGCTTCCTCGGTGTTGATGCCCTTACAACCCTTTATGTATCAGTATGGAGGAGGATACTATCCTACCAAACAGGGACAATGTGTAAACCAGGATCCTTCCTAGCCTGCGATTTCTCAAAACCAATATTTCCTTGGATCTTGGTCTCAAATTCCATAATTCAGCACTGCCACAAGTCTAGTCACCTTGTTTCATATTGACATTATATCACCAACCTCTGCTGGTCATGTTGGAGATTGGTCAACAACCTATGCAAGTCATTTTGAAGACCTGCAACCAACTGCTACATGTCATGCTAGGGGCACATGTTGGGTCACTGCTAGTCACACTGCACATCCATCACCAACCTCTACTAGTCATGTTGGGGATCCATCACCAACCTATGCTAGTCATGTTGGAGATTTTATACTAGCCTATGCAAGTCATGTTGGGGGCATTCTTATGATTGAGAAGCTTAGACGTCTCAGACGTAAGCCTAAATTCCTTTGTAGGACTTGTGAAGGAAGTCACCTTACTTGTTTATGTCCTATTATTGATGGGATACCAGAAACGTGGGGCTCACCTAAGGGCCTTTTAGGTTCTAAGGCATCTATGGTTTCACAACACTTTGTTCCTTCTTTGGTTGATGAAATAGTCATGCCGATGCAATCTTTGGCTAACACCCCTTTCCCTTTATGGGTTGATGCATCCTTTGACCTTGTTGTCTCTCATATTGTTCAACCAATGGTCGCGTCGATGCAATCTTCGACCGACAACACTCCTGTTTTTTTGGGTGATGCACCTCTTGACCTTGTTGCCTCGCATCATATTTAACCAATGTTTGAGGAAGTGGTCATATCGATGCAATATTTGATCGACCCCACTCTTCTCTCAGAGAGTGAAAAGTCTAAGGAAGAGGTAATGCCAATGCAATTTTTGTTCGATCCCGCTCTTCTAGTTCTGGTTCTATACCTTCTATGCCATGTCCTTAGCATTTCTATTACTTCACCTTCTGAACAAGAGAGAGTTTTACTCTTCCCAAGTTCTCTCCCTCCAAGTCTTGACGAGGTTCCCTTTGATTGGGATGGTCTTGTGGGGTATCCAATGCCTCCGCCTATGTATTTTCCAGGAAGAGACATTATCTGATATAACATAGAGACGATAACCTCCATTAGCACTTTTTCCTCCTCGAATTGGAGAGATTTGGGTCTTCCCAAGCTTGTGTCAGTTCTTCGTAAGATATTGACATTCCACATAAGGTCAACATGGGAGCCTTGGCCTCCACCATGAAATGCCACCTAGAATCTCCCTAACGAGTCTGAGTTAATCTCTTTTCTGACTCATTCAAAAATAAAAAATATTGCCGAGTGATTTGTCCCTTTCACACTCATTAAATTGGACATTGAAAGGTCGTGAGTCTTAGTTTAGCTATTTTTAGACTCCTTTTCTAAAAACCGAAAATATTGTCAAGTGATTTGTCCCTTTCACACTCGGAAAATTGGATTTGAAAGGTCCCGAGTCTTAGTTAAGCTCTTTTCCGACTCATTACCAAAAATAGAAAAGATCATTGAGTGAACTTGTCTTTTTCACACTCATAAATTGGATTTGAAAATACTTCTATTTGGCACAAGTTTATCCCTTTTTCAGACCAAGTAGAGTAAAATACATAAAAAAGGACATTTTTTTCCGTTAAGTTGTGATTGCATCTCATGCCCTCACTTGTAGTATTGAGTCTTTAGTCGGTTCTCACTTTGCGTTATAAACCGTTGCCTAAGCAGTTTTTACATCCTCAACCAAGAAGAGCCTTGTTTATATCCTTTGCAATTTGACACCCTATACCCTGGAGGGACATCACCCCGAGTTTCCATCTCCCGCATGCATTTCCTTGCATTGAGCATAGGTACATTCCAATGCTGGAGCTAGCTTTTCTTACTTGCTACACTCGTTTCCTCCTCTGTATCATAGAATTCATTTTTTTATAAAAAAAAAAAAAATATGGGCAGGAAGGGAGTACTATATTATAATTGGAAGCAGTCGTGTCGCCTTTGAACAAAGAACAAAATTATTGAGTCCTTGTGTCATCATAATTTTGGGTTTAGCATGGCCTTAGGAAGCTGATCTCATTACAGAGTTTTCTCTACCGACTGGTTACTCTTCCAGTCCCTATAGAGAACATTATTGATGCCTCCTACATCTAATAGTCACATCATTTGACTCTATGTTGTCGGAGTCCACCATATGTTTCATGCTCTTTTTGAAAGGAAGTCTACCAACTGGTGTCAGGCATTCCTCAGAACTCTTGACTTTGCATGTCGACCATACCCTCAATTTGTCTCAGAATCACATGATACTATGGTCTTATCATGCACCCTATCCCTACTTTCATCATTGGTAGGTCACCTTGAACTCAACAATCAATGTTTCATCATTGGTCATTGACTAGGTGGTTTACCTTGTGTTCGACGACAAGACATCTATTCACACTTCGGGATTCATGCAGTTTCTTGGATGCCATCATCCTTATTGGTGGTTTCCTTGCCTTTGTCAGTATTTTTCAGCATTGGTTGCTATTCAAAGGGTCTTTTTCGTGTACCACTTGCATTTGGCACACACGAAAGATGCACATGGTCGTTAGTTCATGAACATGTTATTCGTCCTATCCCCACCAAATTATGAATCTCCTTCTTTGATTCTTGTGATGACTGATTAGAGATTCTTTAATTCTCTCATTTCAACAAGTCTCTTTCCATCGACTTCAACTCATTTATTCTGGATATGTGACCTAGAGTTTTATGAGTACCTTGAGACTTGTAGCCATTAGTGGCAGGCTCTCTCGCCATTGATAGATGGGAATACATCAATGTCTCCTAATCAATGTATTCCTCAGGTATTTGACATCGACTCCTTTATTCACACTTGTAATAATGTACTCGGTGCATTGATACCTTCTTTCATTATTGGTAGGTTGTCTCGCATTTGTTAATGGTATACCTCAATGATTGGTAATCAAATGATGTCTCATTGTGTTTTACCTCAACTCCTTTATTCACATGATGTAGACTTGCATCCTTGGAAGTTAGTGAAGAAGACTTGAAGACATCACTACGTGGCCACAACTTTCCTGAGTTGTTTCTTCCTTTTAATTGGACCAACACCTATTGGACTACAATAATCATGGGACATCATATTATACTCCATTGTATACAAATATCTTCAAATTGGTTCTACTGGGTCTTGTTCATGATTATGATAAATTTTGGCATATAAACGCATTTTTATTTGCTTATTCATGGCCATAGACACATATTTGGTATATTTTCCACATGGATATGCATTGTATTCTATCTGAAACCATGTATGTAAAGTCAAAGAAAAATGTAATGAACAACTATTCTTTCCATCTGGGTTTACACCACTCCATTTCTGGGTTATTTATAATGTATTTCGGCCATCACAGATACTCCTCTGACCTCACACATTAGGGGGCATTTGTTATAGCAATATTTTCCTCACCATTTCTATCTTGCATAGAGGGCCTTTTTCCATTTCCCTATGCAGACTTGTCATCCCTTTTTGATGAATCCAGAGCTAAAAATACATATTTTTTCACATATACGTGCCCTATCTACTATACAACATGCATATACATAGGTTGATCCACTACAACCCATGTACATTGGGATTTGTGGTAGAAAAATACAAAAATGAAGTTGGGTTTCCATGTACGACAGGAGATCTCTGATCCTTGGCCTTCCATATACTGGAAACATTCTGACTCAGCCCTTCAGTTTCATTTTGAAGGCTATAAGAGCACAATTCTGAGCTATGGAAAAAGAGGAGAAAGCATTCAACTTTGAGAAAAAAGTTACTCTAGAGAAATTACTTCATATTGAGGCTGCCTCCCTTTGTCCCTCAATTCTGAACACAGTGTTCAACCCCCAAGATCTTTCCCTGTTGTTGAGAGAACCTCATTGTCTCTTTTCTATGAGCTTGCCTTTGGTGTAGGATTGAAGTGGTGGAGGCCTAGTTGGAAGGAACTTGGTTTCTTGGTTTCAAACCATGCCGACATGAAAGTCTTCAATATTCTCACTTCTGTTGATCATTTATTAATAGAAATAGTCCATTCCTATCCAATTGGTATCATGAAAATATATGATTATTATCCATGGGCATGTTTGTAATATTTATTAATGGATTATGCTATCCAATGTGCTAACCCCTTTATATTATCACTATATACTTGCTCTACTTGTTTGTTGAGAACATGTTGTAGGTACAAAGATTTGGGTCAATGTACTCAACAGTGGAACATCATCAAATGTTGGAACGAGGTAGGCTTCTTTCTCATATCGGTTACACATTGGTTTATATAGTATATGTTGGAATTGAGTATATTTCTATAGTCATACTTGTTTGTTGTGGTTTACCCTAGCCATAGAGAGTTTTTCCCTCGTAACACACATATGATTGAATTTATGTGGCAAGCACAGGTGAGTGAAATGATGATGGAAGATGTTGATCCACTTCTCCTTTGCCTTCTCTGGTAACATCTGCTAGCTAATGGAAAGAAATGTCCTCATGTATATCAATGAATGGATGCTTTTTTTTAACATGTTTCTCATTTATAAGTGTTGGAGATGAGATACAATGCACACTTAGCTCTTCCATTTATCCTTCATGTCTCTCCCAAGGATCAGATCCATAATTATTATATACATGAACCATGCTACAAGGTTCCAAAGAATCCATGAGGAGGCTCTACTCTTCATCAGCTTCACTGGGATATTCATCAAAATTTGCTTGTTTTTGGTCAGTATTTGAAATGAATTCTTCATCACAAGCAGGATTGCTAAAAACATCTGTCTCATGAAAAACAATATCCTCTACATTTTCTTCATAAGAGAAGAAAACAAAATTTTTATCTGATGTAGATGAATAGGGAATATAAGGAGATGACTCCTCATCCAAGGAATCTCCTTCATTCTCACAACCTTCATAAGAATGAACTATATCCTGAACACAATCTCTATACTCCTCACAACAACTATGACAAATTAACTCAAAGGAATAAAACTTTTGACAATGAGTATTGAAAGATGCATGAAACTCTTCGAGTGAGGAGATGATAGCAGGGGGAAAGGATCGATACCACTCACAAGCATCCCCCTCTAATGAGTACTTGAAAATATTCATTAATTCACCCTCATGGTGTAATCCCCACTTATGCATGAGTTCACGGAACTCAAGCAAATGATCAACATGGTTGTCATCTCTATGTTCTACAAACGTGGGAAAACAATCACCCCACTCATCCACAGTAGGAACAACATTTGGAAAATGAGGAACAACAAAGAACTTAAAAGGAGAAAACCTCTGATCCAAGATGGATTCCATCTGAAAATATGACTTATTAAAATTGTGGAGTCGCCACTGGATTCTTTAATCATGGAGTTGTTAGGTGAATGATATGTAGTCTGAATGTGTCTGGTATTTGTTCACCATCAAGGATTAGATATGATCATTGTTGTTATCCCAGTAAAGATATATTCACTTCCATCCCTGTCAACAATGCCATTAATGTTATCACTGAGAGTCACCCTCAGACCCCAAGAGCGTAAGCCCTGTACCCATCAGAATGTTTGGTGGATGTTGGTTTTATGAGTGGAGGTCAAATGGAAAAAACTCAATACAAGAATGATTTTAATCACATAAATTGGACAAGCAATGCACATGGAAGTGAGGTCCTCATTAACTTCAATCAGTGATTTGAGTTTAATTGTGAGAAGAAGGAAGAATTTATGAGAGAGGTGAACAAGACTGCTATGGGAATCCGACTTTCAAGCAACTTGGTGAAGAAAAATTCAGGCTCAAGAGCACTCTTGAACTCAAGTTTCAGACACTAAAATATGTCACAACAACACAATAATCAAGCCTACATTATCATTCAACTACAACAACTCGACTGGATCCTCCATGCTCGAGCCCTTCAGCATAAGGGGAAATAAGGTAACAATCAAACTAACTAAAACTGGTCACAACACTACTATAATCAAACCTACATTACAATAGAACCACAAAACTCAACTGGATCCTCCATGCCCGAGTGTTTCAGCATAGTTTAAACAAAGATATGAAAGAAGTTGACTTCTATTAATGTGAATGTCTCAAATTTGATACATAACCAGAGAATAGTTTTGGCATCAAAATTACACAGTAGGGAGCTCGACTCAACCAGTTGACGAGCTTAAAAAAATATTGAATTGATCCATTTATACTCATATCAATCCACAACTACCAAGAGTGTGATCTGGCCATCTGAATCAAATATTTGCGTCTGTGTAACCTTCTGGTAGACTGTGCGCGTTTCCTCTTGCCAGATGCAAACTAGGTTCAGTATGGACCTACAAAAAAACTGACCATTGCTGACAGTCCTGCCTCCTTCGCCATAACTTACAAGCCTTCCATTTATGGATTGAACTGAGGTTTCATCTACCGGTCCCTTCTTCATTAACTATATCTTCATCGGGATTGGAGTGTGGCTGGAAGACTGGCGGAATATCATCTATTGCAACTGGATTAGGCGTTGAATAAGCAGGTGGCCTCAAAAGTCAATCCTCATTCATTGGATAAACTCTTTTTCTTCGTATTTCAAAAAGGGTTAATGCCTAGGGGGCGGCCACGTGCTGCTCTCATATTTGACGTTTATAAGCACGTGATTATGGGGTCGTCGAAGGCGGTTTGGACCCACACAAATTTTGAGCCCACAATCCACCACCTTCTTCCACATAGCTCTTTCTCTATACCATGGTTTCAATTGCGGGACCGCTCAAGAATTTTATCGTTAAAGCATGTTGCATCCCTGCAATGAAACGTGGTCGTTGATCTGGTCACGATCTGTGATCTGGGCACTCCTGTTGAATTTAGTGCCACCACTAAAGTTATCTGCCAACCAATTCTAGGATCATTGATCTATTGTAGGAAAATTCCCCTTCGGACAGGTAAATTCCCTCTTAGATCTTAGACCCCTATGACCAAGACAAAAAAGTGCTAACTTTGAACACTGACATTCCTTTAAATATAGCTAACCTAGTCAATATAGAAGAGGAAGAGAGTATGAGTACCTTTTTACAATGTTTTTCCTCACTCAATCCAAGTTGAGCCCTGATCTCCAAGCCTTTCAACAAGTTCTACAATCCAATAAACCACGAAGACAAAGCATACTTCCTATTCTACCATGATTGATCTAAAAATGAAGAAGACTTGAAATCTTGAAAATATTTGCAAGTAAAGTTTATGTGTTAAAATCAAATGGATCAACTTTGCAACACATCATTAATAGGATTTATTCATTTAATACACAATAAACAACAGCATAATCAATGAACATAAGAACATAAACACAACAAATGATAAAGGAGTTCACCCCTCTCTTGGGCTACATCTCCTGGTCCAGCTTCCAATGGATCATTATTATTAATTTCTCAAAGTGCTCAAAAACGTGCTTTAGAATGCTCAAATTGACCAACAGACTACTCCAATGGATTCAGAGCATCTAAAAACCCCTAGCTGGGCTTTTTCGGCACCTCGTTTGGTCAAAAAACGAAGAAGTTAGGCTTCCTGGAAGTCCCCCCTTCAAGCTTGCTGTCTCTGCATCTACAAATTGCACCCTTGTTCATTCAACCTAGCACACATGCAATTTAAAGCGTGAAAACCCGACACCGAATGCAATCGTGTAAATGGTGCGAACTGTAGGATGGTTATGGGCGCACCAGCCCATAACTACCTAGCTCTCGGGCACATGGGTCCACGATATGACCTTGGGCTAGCAAAAGAACCCAACCGTTTCAAAACCACGCGCTCCCTGTTGTGGTCGCATGCGATCACACATATAACCACGGGCTTAAACATTTGAATAACCCCGCGCACACACCAACGGAGGGTATGGTCGTATGTATCGGAAATGTGCCCGAGGGCTCCATTTGAAATACATTCCCCCGCGTGCTCACCGTATAGTAAGTGGTCACATGGTGTAACAAAAAAGACCACGGGCTGGGGCTAAGCCCCAGCCCAACCCCCGCCCACATATACAAAAGTTTGAACTTAAATAAAATGAAAATGGTTATATGGTAAGAAACAATGTGTGGGCGTATTGGTCGGGAAGACTTTGTTAAAGCTTTACACCAATGGGGAGGTCCGGGGTTCGAATCCCATGGACTCCATAAAATTTTAAACCAATACAATGGTGCCACATGGCAGCCCATGACTGGGCCACATGGCACCACACCATTAATAAAAAATGATGCCATGTGTCACATCACAATTTGACCACATCCGCCAATAAAAAAACTGCCACATCATCACATGCCACATCAACGTACGGTCGTACGGTCTCTGCCACGTCAGCCTGTACAGACTGCACAGTAAGTGTCCTTTTTTTTGCCTGTTTGACAATCCAAATAGATCGCAATATCTCTTGCGCCTAATGTTTGTTTGAGACAAAACGAGTTGCATTGGGTTCGCAACGACGAGGCCTATGCTCTCGTTCAATTTGAAGCGATTCCGAGCACTTTGAATTTTTGAGCAAAATTTGATCCCCTAATCACACCTCCCCACTGGGAAGCTTTTGGACCTCCAAAAGACTATATTCAGTCTATGTGAAGATAAGGGTATAGTTCCCTCACCCTTCCAACCTCAATCCACTTGGCTTTGCTTGGATTGGTACCTTTAAGACCAACTCGAAGATACTCCACATTTCCTCGTTTTGAAGTTCGCATTCTCCTGTCAAGGATTGTGTCTTCATGCAGTTCTGTAAGATATTCTGGGGAAAAATCATCTATAGAAGGAATATGAACATGATATCCATGATCATCAATCAACAAAGCCTCATACAATTTCAAATTCTCAACATTAACGACTGCATACATTTGCATATAAGGAGGCAAATCTAAACGAAAGGCATTGTTACCAATCTTGTCGATAATCTTGAAAGGACCATATCGAATCGGTTTCAATTTTGTACCTTCTCCTTTAAGCCTCTCCTTACTGATGTAAAGCCAAACTTCATCTCCAACTTGGAAACTGTGATCAACACGATGCTTGTCATGTCTCATTTTGTACTTGGCCTAACTCTTTTCCAACTGCTCTTGCACCATTTGATGTATCGACTGAATTTGTTCAATAAATTTTTCTGCCCTATCAATGTCATATTGACCATTGATAGAAATATCTTTCCCAAAGATAAAATCTAAAGGAGACTTGGGAAAATAGCCAAAACATGCTTCAAATGGCAACGTTTGAGTCGAAGAGTGCTTAGCACGATTGTAAGCATGTTGAATGTAGTGTAAATGCTCATACCAAAGTTTAGGATGCTTGCTGCAATAAGCATGAAGAAGATGCACCACTGTTCGATTTACCACCTCTGTCTGACCATCTGTTTGTGGATAAAAAGTTGTTCTCTTTTTAAGTTTGGTTTCCATGAGTGCCCATAAACTTGACCAAAAAATTCCAACAAATCGAGAATCCCGATCAGAAATAATGGACTTAGGCAATCCAAAATGCACCCAAACATTTTGAAAGAACATCTATGCCATTTGTTCAGCTGTAACCTTCTTAGTACAAGGCATCAAAATACACATTTTTCTAAAACGATCAACCACAACATAAAGATAATCATGATTTCGTCTCGACATAGGTAAACCACCTACAAAATCCATGGAAATACTTTCCC